>NNCF01125876.1:410732-430334 GCA_002313205.1 Laupala kohalensis | reverse complement strand
TTATTAAGTGTAAACTAATATATCTTTCTTAAATTTATCTCTTTCTTTACTACGTATTCTACTTTTGCTGAGGAAATGAGGGATACAATTTTTTTGATCACGTTGAAATTTCATGTTGCTCTAGGAAGTGGTTTAGCAACCTTGATGGCGTTTTTGTGTGTTTTGGCTGTGGCTTCTCTGTGGATACATGATAAGGCTCGTTGCGGATGACAGTAAAGGAAACTTGAGACAATCTCTCAGCGGTCACTAGTTGCGTAACTATTAAACAGAAATTAAAAAAATGTCCTGTCGAAGATATAATCGATGGAGAAGAGAGATTATCTAAAATTTTATATTCCACCCATTTCTATTATTTAGTATTGAATAGAGGAACGCAAGTAACAGTATTATACTGGTAATTTAAATTGTGAAGAGAATGTTCTTCAGGTTGTGGAAAGTAATATTTTTATGTGCCCTCGTGAGGGAGAGAAATATCCTTAATAACACGAGGAATATGAAATTGTCAAAGTTTGGAAATTTGGAATGTTTGGAAAAAAAGTTTGGAATGTTTGGAAATTTCAAATTTATTTCAATATTTATTCTACTGCGGCTGACAAATAGGACATACACCTATTTTTGATACCGTATTAATAAATATGCCATCTCTTGCATCCTTATTTGATTACGTTCGCAAACAAGTATATTTTGTTTTAATTATGTATGAAAACTAAATGTAAACAATTTAAGAGTATGCCTTTCGATATGAAATGATTCCAGTAAAGGCACTTTGGTTTAAACTCCTTTAGTTAAATGACAGATGAACTAACACGTAAAGTACACGCAATTATCAAAAGTAATCCCTTTTGCAGAGCTCCACCGAAAACATATTTGACGTTATATATTTTTAATAACGATAAGAATAAGAATTGTATGACTCATGTAAAGGAACATACATAAAATACGAATACTCGGATCAAGCCGTAAAACTCGTGTAGTGACAAAATGCCTGTATTTTGTGACGTAGTACGTTTCATGTTCCATTACTCTGTTCGGTGCAACTCACCTTCGCTCTCACTGTTCAAATTCATAAGCAGCTGGGCAGAAAAGCGTTAATCTCTTGATCGTTAATTAACGAAGTTAATGTTTTGTTTAACTTTTTAACTTTTAAGTTAATTTCTGAAACCAAAAATATGTTTTAATAACTTCCGTATCTTTCGTTAACGAAGTCCGTTATTTTTTAAGCATTATTCTCACGGTGGGTGGTGAAGTGCGCCTTGTCAGGAATTTGTCTCATCTCGCATCGTCGGAACGGACGATCTGCTATGCTGAAGGACATCCGGCGTGCAAATCGTTTCCCCATAAAATTAAAGTTTTAAATAACTTTTAAATGTGAATTAATTTTTAACTGTTAACTTTAATTTCCGTTAAATATCCAACAACAAACTGAAACTTTAATGATTAACGTAGTGAACGTTTGGAGTGACAGTTAATGAAGTTAAATTTTACATTGCTTTTTCCCAGCTCTGCGCATAAGCTACGTAATTTAATGTCGTCCCATCACGTGGAGATTTGA
Organism: Laupala kohalensis; assembly: GCA_002313205.1. Classification (NCBI taxonomy): domain Eukaryota; kingdom Metazoa; phylum Arthropoda; class Insecta; order Orthoptera; family Trigonidiidae; genus Laupala; species Laupala kohalensis. Next base: position 428,782 of record NNCF01125876.1, on the reverse strand, counting down.
ACTCCACAAAAAAAGAAAAACGGTTTTTCTTAACTGCATAAAACTCAACGTTTATGTTCAGACTGAATAATGTCGTTTGCATTCTCATGAAGGGAATATGGGAAACCCAATGTTCCCACGATTGCTCCGGTGTAGCGATGATGTACACGCGCCCTCGCAATTCAAGATTGACATTCTACTACATTTGAAAATATATATTCTCTTTACTGCTGTAAATTCATTTTTTTAAAATAATGAGAGCGCTAAATAATTGCTGAGGTCTTTTTTTTCGTGTATCTCTTTTAATACATTTCATTTTTGTATACTGTTTTGATTTAAACATAATTGCTCTTCTCCACAGGAAAATAAATTCATTATCTCAACAAACCCAGCGTGGTCCTCTCATAATAATTTCAATAATTATTATATGTAATTGAGTTTGAAATTAAGCTAATTATCAATTGCATTCCATTGTCCTCTCATGGGTAAGTGGTGGGGAAGGTTTCATCCCCGACTCTTACTCCATTAGGTCCACTGCACACGAAGTACTGATTCACACATGGAAATTGTTCTCTCGAGCGTTAAAACTATTACACTCTTCTATTNTATATATATATATATATATATATATATATATATATATATAATTTGAAGCAAAATTTAATTGAAATTATAAGTATTTTTATGATAAAAATACGCACGTTGAAACGTTTTTTAGAAAAGAATTTCGAGTTAACCAATTTTTCAAAATAAAATTTTGTTAAAGCCATTAAGCACCCTTGGAATCCATACATGCTGAAAAACTGCGCTGACACATTAGGTAGAATAATTTGAAACAATTATAAAGAGTTATCGTAAATATAATTGGCTCAATTTACGATCACTACTCTCGCAATATTGAAAACAATGGTGTTTCACGCATTATGTTATAACGAGATTGTGATGTACTCAGTTTTCATCCGTATGCCAAGTTTTACGATTATATACAAAAACGAGTAAACATACATCTTTAATTTACCGTATAGAATATTCTGTAAAATCACTGCACGGTCATGTAGACTGCAGCCACAAAGTTGAATCGATTTCAAATTCATGAAATGATTCTCAAATAAAATGGTATATTGATTTGAAGGATGGAGATGTTGTTTTTATGAAAAGCAAACTTCTTTCTTTTGTACGAGACGAACTTAAAAGGCTGAGATAAGCGTATTTGAAAGATCGGGAGATTGATTACTGGCTGGGTTGCATTCTGTTGTATAATGTGTAATAGACCGAATGCCATAAACAATAATTGTTTTTTTCTAAATACAGAAATTGTTTTTCAAAAGTCATTTTAAATAGACCTAACGGCTCTTTTCTAACTATCACAATCGCTCAATAATGAATTGTATTTACCTTGTATTTAAGTTTATATGTCGTAAAATCGTGAATTTTTGATCCAGTAAAATAAAATATTATTGTTGAAAGTTCAATTTAGGCCTCATATTAAATATAATTTGAACGAATAACAGTTAAGACCACAAGAATTTGTTCTTTTATTCACACGGATTAAAACTCTCATGGCATTATTAACAATTAACTTCCGAGTATATAATCGTGGAGGAAAGGTTGCGTTGTCTACGGTATTGAAAATCGGGACGGACCGGGACTCGAAGAAGCAGGGAGTTCCGGATTCGAGTCCATGGCAATTTTCACCTGGCCGATGTCTGATTTACATTGATGATAACGGGTTTATTGCAAGTTTCTTTATAATACCTCAATTTGTTCAACTGCTCCTCGTATACGCGTAACGATAGTCCTATCCCTGATAATTCAGGTCATAAAATGGCATGGCGTGGCAAGACAATGTCTCTTAAACTTCCCATTATATAAAAAAATAATAATCCAAAGATTGGTAAATGGATTATTATAAATGGATTTATTATTGGAACATGGATTATACAGCTTTATTGTGGTTTCTTTTGCTAGACGTCTTCAACGAAGTCATAATTTCAAGATAATTTTCTTAAATTGAAAACGAAATGTAACCATCCGTATTTTTCGAAGACTTATAATCCACGAATTACAACATTCCCTCTCTTCTGCTACGTGTTTGTATAGCCACCATACTACATAACAGTGAAAATATTCGCACTCACGAGTAGTCGTACATGCAACTACCTTCTGTGATAACCGTTCACAGGGAGTGCCTTCTTAAGTGTACATCACACTACGTGACTTCGATATATTTGTTTATATATTACAATTATATGGTGACAAAAAGCAGTTGTCGAAACGTCGTCAGCTATATGATAGTAGACGAGAATAATGTCATTAGTTGATTTTCTGTTCAATGTAGAGTTTTTGTTAATTAACCAACACTGAACCGCATAGTAGTTCTTTGTAACATAACACCGGTTTCATTTGAATCCTGCCTTTTACCCTCAAATGTCCACGCTTCACAGTTAATGACTAGAAAATGACTTCATTAGAATTACTTCATTGTAGTCACGGTTAACCGTCGCGTAGTCTAACTTCTGCAGGGCCAGCTTATGAGACGGGGCATAGTCTCATCATGAGTTAAGCGGTATAGAATAAATCTGGAATCCTGATGGCAGCCAAGTATGAATATTATACCTCATTAACTCTTTAGCGCAGTAGATCTAAAAAAATTGCCCCTTTAAGTTCTTATTGAAAAACGAACCATGGATCCCGGTCCCCCGCGCACTTAAAACATCAAAACTTTTTATTTTAAGACTCTTTTCGTTAAAAATTAAATTTCAATTTATTGGGATAATTTTGTGTTTCTTAAAAATGGGTGTCGAAATGGAAAAAAAATTCAAGAATTATTTTTGTTTTCGTAAGTTACATACCAATGAATTACATTATTTGACCCTATCAATTTCATAATATAAGCTTAATTACAGGAGTGGGGAGTCGTAAAATTGCGAAGCCATGTATGATTAGTCGATAATTCTGTGAGTTGTATAATTGCTTCGACAGCAGAATAAATGTGAGAAATCACGTTCAAAATAAAAATAATTTAAAATATTGGAAAATAAAATTTTAAAAATTTTGATAATTTGAAATTTATATATTGATCAAGAAAATAGAAAAGTAGTGAATTATGTATTTTAGTAATATAATTAGTTAGAAAACCACTGGTTTATCGAAACTTAGAATGGAAGTTCGCAAGTACATGCAAAAAACAATTCAACTCCTCTAAAGTTTCCTAGATCTCCAATTCAAAGGTTAGTTTATTTTACATGCGGTGCAATTTGCCGGGAGAGAGTGTAAGAATCACTTGCTATTCCTGAATATTATTTTTAAGTATATTGATATAACAGTTCTATGTATGTAAGTTAATAATCAAAGATTTAAATGTGTTATTCTAATTTATGTTGGTGATGACATTTCTCGAGAACTGTGTGATATATCAAAAAAGAAAAAAAGATTATTATTAAAAATATATACATAGTTCGAGGAGATATGATTGTTATGTGAGTAATGTGAGTTAAAGTTTACAACTATAAAATCAATGCAAACTGCCTTTGTGGAGAATCAATTTTCTAATTATCAGTGTGTAGGGGAGTTATTCATCTTTATAAATGATCGATAACTTCTATTTAAGCATGTGCAGTGTGTCCTAGATGAACCCCCACAAAATTACAATAAGAATCTAACTACTATCATAATCTATGACGACATAAATTCAATTATAAGAACAAGTAATTTAATGAAGACTAAGCAAAATTGGACATACATAATTAAATACATTGAAAGTACATTGTCAAAGATCATTAGTCTTGAAGTAGAATTTAATCAGTTTCTGATTAGAACAAACTTTCTCGGTTCTACAATACTCAAAGTAAATCCAATGGCCTGGAAGCGCCAAATTCAAGTTCAATGTTGAATAGTGTATCACTTCGAATAACAAATAACACATAACCTGAGACATATAAAGCTCAGAATGGAATACACGCGGGTACGTGAGCGATATAGTTAGTACGCTACTTCGGAGTAGACTCCGTTTAACGCGGAACAGAATGTAAAAGCGAACGTGAGCGTGGTAGCTCGTACGAGAACTGGGCGAAGACTGAACTTTTGGTCTGCAATCAACAAACTCTTGTTGGTAGGCTTTCACACAATAATCGTCCAGGGCTCCTGTTTTTGGGAGCGGTTTCGGTAATTATAATGTTTATTACGTAGCTTCCTCTACAAGTGTGTTAAAGAACTTTCGTTCTGCCCATCACTCTTTTATGATGAATAGTGATTCCGGAAGTCTGGAGGCGGACTTTGAAGCAGAACGTCTGGAACCTAGCGTGTGCTACACCTGTTGAAAATGTTTAAACAGGTCAAGACGATGGAATACGTCCAAATAAGTTGCAATAAAAATGATAATTCAACACCGTCAAGAAAGTCATCAGAGAAGAATAATAAATTTATCGTCAAAAAAGCAATACTAACTGCGTATGACCACGTTCTGAGTATAGTGTTCTGAGTATTCTGAATTATTCTGAGTATTGTGTTTAAAAATTAAAATAACACTAAATTCACGATTTATTGTTACAATAAACACGCCCCTAGACAAAGCCTAGAGAATCTGAATAAGAAATCCGCCTCTACCCGAAGGAAAAACGGAGAAAAACCAGCGCCAGGATGGGGCTACAGAATNATGTACACAACCGTGCCAAAGTTGAGTACACATAAAACTAAATTAATATGAGCCATAAGACAACACAATCATGCAAGAAAATAGTTTTTGAAATTGTTATAAGTTATTTAAAAAGTACTACAGCAATGGCGTGATAAAGTACAAGACGAATTTAACATTTATCAATAAATCAATAAAATCTTTTACATTGTAGAGGCACTGGTGCAGGAGGTACTATTTAACCGCGGATTTACAGAGATTCAATTTCATAATATCTTTTATATTCTTGGACAGGGAATTATATAGAACGATTCCCGAATGATATGGTCCGTTTTGGCAAAGAGTGGTTGACACTCTACGGCCATGAATATTATTACCATTGCAAGTATTGTATTCGTGAACGAGACTGTTTCGTATGAAGCAAGGGTGGCACTTCAGTAATTCGGTCTTAACAAACACGACTGTTTCATATAAGTGCAGGGAAGTGTTAAGATATTTAATTCCTTGAATAAAGGTTTACAAGAGTTTCGGGGGTGAGATTTACAAAGTATCAGAACTATTCTCTTCTGAATTCTGAAAGTTCGAATACTCTGACCGGAATTGCCCCAGAAGTTAATGCCGTAACGTAAATGGGAGTAAATGTTTGCAAAATATACGCAACGAGATATTCGTGGCGTAACTACGTTAACTAAGATTCGGAATGCGTAACACAATTTGCTTAATTGGGAATTAAGTTTGTCAACGTGTCAATTCAGTCTGAGATTGTCTTGAATATGGAGACCTAAGAATTTTGTATTTGTAACAGTTTTTAATTGTGTTCCGTTTAAAGAAAGAGAAACCTGGTGTAAAGATTTTATTGTGAAATGACATAGACACTTAATGTGAAATGATTCTATTGTGAAATGACATAGACACTTAATTACGTTACGTTGAATGAAAATGGGAGACGGGACCGAGATTTTACCTCGGGACCTGGAGCTTAGCGCGCTCATGCGCTTACCAACTTCGCCATCCCGTTTGCCTCCCGGGACCGACTTCCATCTTCATTCAACTTCTTCTTCATTCATATTCATTCAAGACGGTCTCGGGAGGCAAACGGGATGGGGCAATGGTAAGTGGATGAGCGTGCTATGCTCAAAGTTCCCAGTTCGAATCTCGGTCCCATCTCCCATTTTCATTCAACATAACATAATTAATCTGTTACCTGGCGGTGAGATTCACCGCAATTTAAGAGATTTCTATGTGACATAGACACTGATTTTACAGTGTTTACAATGAGACGATTTGCATGGAACCAAGTCGAAGGTTAGACAAAAGTGTTTGAGCTTTGGCTTGTTTACATAGTAAATTAGTGTCATCAGCAAAAAGAACCATTTTGCAATCTGATGTGGATGATGACATGTCGTTCACATACAATAAAAAGAGTATAGGACCGAGAATTGATCCTTGGGGTACTCCGCAAGTAAGTGGCTTTGTTTCTGAAAGACAACGCTCAAGTATTTTATTTTTAGTATAGGATATTTCTACCTGTTGATTTCTATCTTTTAAATAAGAAGTTAGCCATTGACGTGGAAGTCCACGAATGCCTAAAGAATGCAACTTGGAAAGGAGAATTTCGTGATCGCTGACATCGAATGCTTTGGATAAATAAAGAAAAACACCCTGAGGATTTTCTCCACGGTCAAGAGATGTGGTAACATCGTTTAAGAAAGAAAATATGGCGCTTGTAGTGGAAAAGGATTTCTTAAAACCGTGTTGATCGTCAGAAAGAATGTTATTTTTCGATAAAAAATATAGAAGGCGCCTATAGAACTATTTTTCTAGGATTTTTGAGAAAGTGGGTAGTAGAGATATGGGTCGGTAATTTCCAATATTAAGTTTGTTTCATTTCTTGAGTGAAGGTTTCACTTTAGCTGTCTTAAATATATAAGGAAACACTCCTTCCAATAAAGAACTATTAAAAATATTTATGAGTGGATTTAATATAGCGTGGGACGAAAATTTAAGAGAAATTCGGGTTTATTATCTATGTCTGTTGAAAATTTGTTTTTTAATGAGCTGATGATTCTCATGACTTCTCTGGCGTTAGTTTCGAAAGTGAACATAGAATTGAGTACGTGGGTGGATATAATTGGAGGACATTGATTTGGATGTATTGAGTTCGTTATTTTACCTACTTCTGAGAAGTAAGAATTTAACAAATTTACGATGTCCTGAGGATTTGATATGATTTTGCCATAGTTTAGTAGAGAAATATTTTCTATGCGATTTTCAGAAGTTGACGTGTAATTTTTAAGAATGTTCCACATGGGTTTCATCCTGTTGTTCGATTTTAGTACCTACCTGTCTTTTTCCATAACTTTAGCTGCATAGACTACTTTTCGAAGAATAGTGTTATATTTACGAAAATAATTATGGAATTCGGGTGGTTGGTTATAGAGTTTTCAAAGAGAATATAAACGGCGTTTGTTTTTTGAAGAAATTATTATCCTTGGGGTGATCCATCTATTGTATTTCTTTGTTATAATTAACTTACGTTTTATGGGAAACCTACAGTTGTAATGTTTTAGGAATATTGAGATAAATACATTGAATTTGTCTTCGGTGTTTTGGCAATTATAAACATCTTTCCATATTTCTTCCCGCAAATAATTTATAAACATAGATTGATTTGTGTCATTAAACTCTCTTGAAAACTTGTAAAGGATTTTAAGTGGTTTTAGTTTATTATTAATAGTCAGTACTTGAGCAAGGTGATCGTTGTATCCGGTGATAAACACTTTGGAGAAATACGAGATTTCATTGTTGACTATAATTTGATGTTTGAGATGTTTGAGATGTTTGAGATGTTCTAGCAATGTTTGAGATGAACCGGAGAGGCGAGTTGGGTAGTTTATCGTAGTAATAAGGTTGAAAAGCCGATAAGGTTCTTGATTCGATTAAATGGTGAATATGCAGAGTCGGATGTACTCAGGAAATCGATGTTGAAATCACCACGTATAACGATAGATTTAGTAGATTTATGTGTGATATGTTTTAAATCAATTTCGAAGTTCCGAAAAAGTATGTCAAGATCTGATTGAGGAGGTGTATAAATACACAAAACAACAATACCGGTTCGGTCAGATTAACTGCAGAAAATTCGAACACACTATCTACGCAGAAGTTCTCGTAGCCTGTCAGTGGAGAAGATAAAATATCATTACGAACGTAGATACACGTACCTCCGTGGGGATTTTTGCCTTTAAAATTTTGCCGACAGTAAGAACTTGCTAAATAATAATTAGAAATAGCAGTATCGTTGATGTTGTTAGTTGAAAGCCTATGTTCTGTGAGGCATAGAATGGTATATTTCGGTATTTTCATTGTGTATGTAAAAATATACAATTATAATTACATTACAACAGTATTTTATTTAATAGTTTATGAGTGTGTATTTGTATTTAATATTTGTATCTCTTCATGTTTTGCAAAATTCCAGAGAATCTCTTAAAACTTTCTTTTTTTCATCCAGTTTCTTTTTTAAGTCTCATCTGAAATTAATAGGATGTCCGCATCTTGAAAAAGGAATAAGAATTCTCTTGTGAAGTGCGATTAAATGAAACAAGAGAAGGAAGAAAAATCAAGGAAAATCCAAGGTAATTTGGAACACGGAAAGGCTCTCGAGGAGACAATTAAGAGTGATTGGATTAAATGCGCTTCGGCTACTTGCCCAAAATCCCCCGGAGATAAAGCAACATTTCACAGTGATAAGTGGGAATTTAAGAGGTGAAAAAGAGAAATATCAACATTGGAATTTTAAAACAGAAATGCACGAATGATGACTTCAATGCTACAAAGAAATTATTTCATGAACTTGATCCAATTTTAGGCACCGNCCAATTTTTTTTTTTGATTTATTTGTAAAAGTCAAGGTTAAAAGATATTGCTATCCAATTTGACTTACTGTTTGAGATTTTTTTTTATTTTTTTACGCTTGATATTGGTATTGGCAGTTTATCACTAAAAATGAGTACATTGTTTTGTACCCCCACCAGAAGTGATATTTCGTTGATGTTCCTTCCACAACAAATTTTACAAGTACTGATATGTTATAATTCTGTAATTTGTATTTGTGTTTTCCTTATTTAGAATTTTTTGAATACGAACTTATTACAATTTTCTATTTCATAATGACTGTGGCTGTAAAAATAAGAATATAAAAATAAATCTTTGTTTCAGAATTGCATGCCGTTGGTGGCAAGTTGTGTTCTGCTAAAATTGTATTTTTAACAATGTATATCTTTACGTATCTAATTTTAATTAATGCATATTCCATCATTTTTATAGTATTTACTTCGATTTTTCTTCTTCAGTAAGTTATAAATCGTACTTTGTTTAATTCTCTAAATCATAAATCTCGTAAATTTAATTAAAGTTAATGATTTAATCTGTCATTTTTATTCAATCTAATGTGAGAAATTATATTTATTTTTCTACTTTTGAGCTAGTGCATGTAGTATATTACTTGTGCCATTCATTGTAAAATGGTACTGAGTTTGCAGCTCAGTTGTATCCAAAAATATTTATTCCGTAATCAGTTTATAAAACAATATAAATGTATCAGTGAAATAGAAATACAAATTACTGAATGATAATATCATATCTGTATATATATATATATATATATATATATATATATATATATATATATATATATATATATATATATATATATATNAAATTACGTTTGGCTTCTATATTCGAGGATAGGCAGCGATGTATAAAATCCAAATGATGCGAAATTACTAACTTGCTACTTTTAATTGGAAAACTTTCACTTCCTTTAATCTATCTTTATTCTTCACTGGAAAAGGAAATATTTCCGCTATATTTAGGTGCACTCGAAAACTCTTCAAAGACTGAGTTGCAGCAGATTTGCTCATGAAATATGAATATAACGGAAGCTAAATTTACTTGCGCTCTGTGGACAAATGTTTGCTTTCTGGGAATGAAAGTAACTCTTTATTGTTTGCGATTTTTACAGTGTTTAAAGTTCGAAATGGACCACTTTAGGACGTCGTGAACTTAGGAACCTTGTCCTACATCTCGAATTATGTGTGTCTCTTGAAACCACTTTGTATTTGTAATATTTATTCAATGTGTATAGGTAAAATGATATGATAATTTACACCTTAAAATTGCTTTCAAGATTATGAAATTAAAAAAATATATATTTACATTCCTTTGGTCTTCTTGAATTAAATGAATAAGAGTATATCATCCCTTGAAGTCTTTTTCTTGTCACTTCATCATTGAAAATTGCTTCTTGAATTAAATTAATAAGAGTATATCATCCCTTGAAGTCTTTTTCTTGTCACTTCATCATTGAAAATTGCTTCGTTTTTTATGACAATGCATGTCAGAACAGAGTTGGTGAGTGAGATTTTGGGATTTTATCATTATAAATAGTATCTTTTTTATCTAAAGAAAGTTCTGATTATAAAACCATATATTAAACTATTACTATGAGAATTGACTCCCAGGTAGCACTGGCTGAAACAGCAACATCTATAGTTCGAATGTCGTGATGCAACTAATTCATTTTTCTCGACATAACGATGTGTCTTGATCATCAACACTAAATTTTAACGTTATTACGATTAATTAAAAACAATTGGCCATTTTGTTTTAAATATTCATTGCCATCCGAGCAGATCTCGATCATCCATATAGTTTGTTATAGATGTTATTAGACCATTATTTGGTTCGTACGTTATTAGCGTCTCCCAATGATGTATAACTGACACGTGTGGACAGTATAAGTCTATGGTGTCTTCTTTCACATTTGTTTAACTATCTTCTGTTGTCACATTCACTTGTATAATCAAATTTTTCAGTTTTATACAATTCAACTGATATTCTTAATTCTTTAACTGTCTTAATATTTACCCCCGTTCAGACAGTACATATTAATCTTTGATCTATGATAGCTCTATAAGTATATTCTACTTGAAATTTTCGACAAAGTGCTTTAACCATTGCACGAAAAAAAAAAAAAAAAGTAGCTTAGCCTAAAGTTAGCTCTGATATCTCACGTGTTGGCTATGTAGCGGACAGATAGTACTATTAGCTGTCACAGCTTATGCTGTAGCTGCTCTAAAACAGTTTTCGTCTGAACGAGACCAATTTTCTATCACTGCGGAAGCTAACGCTGTTTTGTCTGGGAGGAAGGAAGTTACATCAACAGCTATAGCTTATAAGTTATGCGCGCTACAGCTCAACCCCACTCTGACTTAGCTACAAGAACTGTTGTTTGTTCCTCGCCGCTGATCTCGTTTGTAGTTGCAGCTAAATGATACTCGACTGCGCTGCCTTTTATGCATTCGGTTCATTGACTCATATCTGAGGCGGTGGAGCCTCAGCTATTGTTCTACGGAGTCAAATCGACCATGTCTTTCGCAACTGTGAATAGTTGTGTNAAATGATTCATTACAACGACTAAACGACGCCAACCCGACGTTGCGTAGCCCGAAATTTGAAGTCTAGACGACGAATATTTACAGTGTTTTCTTGACGTCGAGCAGCCGTTCACTGATGATATTTTGAATTTCCGAAGGCTAATGTTGGCGAGTACCTAATTATTATTTTAAATAATATTTTCAAATGTATTAATCTAATAAGAGTATATTTCAAGTATATTCAAAATAAAGAAACATCTGGATACATGAAAACTATTTCTTGGTATTTAAAGATATAATTTTCAAAATTTTAAAGATGATTACTGTTTTACGTATTTACTATTCATGGTACCAATACTATGGTGCCTACGCTTAGACAACGTAACACAAGACATTAAAACATTATACTGCAGTAACTCAATGGTAGCGTTCGCGCCTTCTTAGGGAAAGGACCCTGGATCGAATACTCGCGCTGTCGGATACCTGTAGACGGATGTCGAAAAAAAGAACGTTTGTTGTACGCCATGGAGTTGTAATAAAAATGAATATCGTCAAGAAAGTTAAGAAAAAATATCTAGAAGAAATGATGCAGATAGTCGAACTCGACTCACGTCGAATCAATATTACATGCTTATTGGTTGGCAACTTTATATACTATTGGTTCCCTTTTCTTATTTTGTAGATTAGCTACTTAAGTTGTGAGAGCTAATGCTGTACGCTGTGATACAGAAGGTCGAAAATTCACATCATAGCAGACGAATGTTGACTGTGCGAGCTCATCTGTTGTCTGTCCGGCTGGCAGCCAATACATCAGCTACCCCACCTCCAGTATTTTTTCAGTATGTTATTGAACTTTTTGTGTGCATTATTGATCGTTAACCTGTTTGAACATTTCACCATTATTTGCATAAACCGAAATTAGTATTTGTTGTGAACGTAGAAGTACTTTGTGATATTACTCACATATTGATTATGAAAAAGTATCAACATAGATAAAAAATTATATGGCAAAATAACTGTCCGTTCAGCATCAGTTGGAGCCGAAATTGTAACCTTTGTAAACACGCTCTTGTTAAAAATGCAAACTACATTCTTAATTATTAACATTTAACATGAAAAATAAAGACGTTCTTTGATTAAACAGTATGAGACCCTTCTTCCCTGGCGTGTTTGTCGACGGTTTGAAGTACTCTCTCTCCGTTCTTTATTGCGCTGGGTGTTCTTTGATACTTGAATTTGTGTTCTTCGATATTTGTTTATTTTTAGATAAAACATCGCGTCATTGCTGCAGATGGAACAAACGCTTGCGTCGTAATAAAACAATCAGCGTGTTTTCATTTCTGTTCGAGTCTTCTCGAATACTTAGTATTTTTGAATACTTAGAATTAGCTTGTACAATAAAATTACATGTTCACTTTCAAATCTTTTTCCTGAATGACTCTTGAGTTTCATTATGTCTCGAACATTATGTATTATTTTATGAAAATTAATGTTTTCTTTTATTTTTACACTCAATAATTTTAAAAATTTTGTTAATTAAAAATAATAAATTTCTTACTATATATATTATGTTTTTAATGACAATAAATAAGCGTCTCGTCGATCTACCGTGAAAGTTCGTATATTTTCATGTATTAAATATCGGAATGGTAGAAGAAATAAATTCATTTTTTAACACTAAATCTACCAAAAAAGATTGTGTTTTAAAAATGTTAATTATTTTGTAGAAATGCATATCTTTTAGGACGGTAATTTAGAGTTAAGGTTAAAATTTTCTAATGTTACGAGCAATGTGAATTTTTCTCTTCATTCGGTAAAATTTATCTTTCCGGCAGCAATACAACAACTCCAGCAGTTAACCAGAGGTGAACTGTACTTATATATTGGCGTGAATTTCTTTAAAAGTTTTTTAATTAATTTTATTTTTTATGTACTTTAACAACCGGCATCGGTTGCGTTGTTGTTAGGTCTTCGTCCTGTCCTGCTGTTGGTTTCCCTCTCGGAAAATCTGGGATAAAGTTTGAAGGTTTTGGTCCATTAGACCTATATCGATTTGTTATTCTCCAGCAACTCAACCCTATTCTTTATCCATTTCGGACCTCAAATAATGTAAAGAAACCAAAAATAAATAAAAAATATATTTTTAATGTTTCTTTAATATGATTTTTTAACTAAACATCTATCATAAGAATTCGAAATATTTTTCGACGAACTAACTGTAAAAAAATTTCAAACGAGCAAATATTTTTAGAGGTCGATATTTCTTGTGTAATAGGATTACACGTACCGATAATTATGTTATTTTTAATACTCTTCCCTTTAATATACTGATATACTATACATTTATCATGCCTTACCTATAATTAATCCAGAATAGTATTCCCATTTATAGGAGACTTGGTCTTCAATAAATTCTGACTTAGTTCGTCCAAAACAAATCAAACATATTTAATATAAATATACAAATCCTTTTTATTTATTTAGTAAGTATTATGTGTAATGGTGAAATACGAGTATAATAACTGTAGTATAAACTGTTTGCCTTTTTCTACTACGGAAATTACAGAAATAACAATCAAAATTAAGAAAAATGATATATTAGTATTGTTAAGAAATTAACAAAATACTAACTTAGTTTTTTGATTTTACCAAATTTATTGATTAGAAAGAATTACTTTTTTGAATATCCGTGAGCATATTTTTTGTTTTGCTTTCTTTAACACGTGTAATTTTCAAGTATTTCGCCCAATAAACAAATAGCGTAGCGCATGTTTTGTGCAGGTCAAGGAGATTCCATTGCTCGGCAGTGAGGGTAGTCCTGCAGTGTTTCTCTTTGCTGACGTCACACAGAGCTTAGGTCTCTGTTAGGTCCATGTAACTGTAGCATCGCACCACGTCCCAGGGGCCGCTGTAGTCCGAGCTTTGTGTGAGTTACGATGCTCGACCTGCTGCCCGCTTGATCATCCTCTCTGCACCCCACTAGGATTTCGCAGCATGCGGGATACGTTTTGAGAATATTGCTTGCAGTCCCTGAAGTAAGGCATGTCGGGAGAAATGTTATATGAGGCAATGCCTGGAAGAAACATTAATACCTAATGAAAGAGAGTTTTATAATAAAACTATTCTTAATTGACCTATGAAAGGAAAAAAAATCAAGTAGCATTCGACGAGAAATTACGTGATTGTGACATATAAATGGGATTAAAAAGGAAGTGCCTTTTTAATAAATCGGATATATCTTTTAATAATTTTAACTGAATCACGAGCTCAAATTTATCACAAACAAATTAAACAGTAAACCATCAACGTTAACAAAGTCTCTATTTCCGATATTTGTCATGAGAAAAATGTCAAGAAATAACATATTTGTTAATTTTCAGAAGTTTCTCATTCTTTCCCGTGTTTGTGATGCACATTCAAGTCCCGCAACTTCACGGAGAATTATCCGAGTACGGAGATCCACATACTGCGGAGTATTTGCTGTTATTAAAACTACGGAACAAAGGAGGAAAATAAATATTTTACACGTTCGGTTTTAGAAAATAGTAATTAGTATTCCTATCTATTAATATTTTAATTATTTTACATCGTGATAGTAACTATTCGATTTTTCGTGTATCTTTGTTGAATGTACTGTATCACGTTGATCGCCAGAGGAAAGAAGAATTTTGTTGAAAATATCGTACACCCCGACATCTCTCCTTCCCAATTCCGTCACCGAAGTAACGGTTACATGGAAGAGCGGGCCAAATGGCCCAAACGTCCTCATAAGACATGAAATAAATAAATAAATAAATAATACGCATTAATGTATATCTGAATTGAAGCTTTATTAAATTGTGGATTAGATGTCAACTAAAGGTTCCTGTAGTACACGGTGCAAACTTTCCTCCCCGAGTAGGCATTCGGAAGTTGTGGGTTCTAAAACGCTCCTGTTCATTTTTTTAAAACAAGGATCTAAGCAACATTTTACCTTAAAAAGTATCCAGTATTCGCGAGATAGCTAGGGAAATATGGGTATTAGTATTCATTATTATTAATGAACATAGAGATCTGGGTAACCGTGCTTCATTAAAATGAAAATAATTTTAGTTACTGTTTCTACAATTGCAGACTCGCATTGTCTGTGTTGTCCAAATCTTTCACTACTAAAGATATCTCTTAAAAATTGATTTACGCTATTGAATATCGGAACTTGAGGTATATAGATAATCAGGAGGTCAGTTTAGTGGATTCACTTCGAGCGTCTATAAATATTTTGTGAGGTTTGGTATGATACGATTATTTGTGCGGCTTCCATACCCAGTTTTACGACTTCCATATGCTGATGTAATACCAATTTTTCTTATTTGCTTTTGCCGTTCTTTAAGATTACATTAACATAAAATTTTTATTTGTGTTAACTACCTCGATGTTCGTCAATATTCTAGTCATACAAACAAGAAAAAACACAACCTTGCTGGAATTAAAAGGAGCGTTTTTTGGCATGGTAAAAAGAAAAATGATATAATATTGCTGGTTTGATATAAACTGATTATTTGTGAGTTTTTCAAATAGTATCTAAAATGGTTTCAATTTATAAATCATAGTTTCAATTTATAAATTTTATCCAAAAGGGGAAGAGCTCCGCAATTTATTGACCTCTGCACAAGGAGGAGATGATGTGGTCAGCATATCAATTCGGCTGGTTTGACCCCCAGGACAATCCAAGCTAAATGTTATTCTAAAGCTGGTTCAGTAGTCTGGGTATTTCACGAGACAAAGGCAAAATAGCAACTTTTTTATGGATTGACTGATTGCACTGAGAATCAGAATGTATGATACATTGGTTTTGGTCGATAATCCGATAAAAAATCGGAGAAATCCCAAACTCACGAGAACAGAGAGAATAATTTTTATATCAGTAAATGTAAATACAATTGAATCGCACTTTTTAGAAAGGAACTAAGTCAAACTTTGCCATTTTTATTCTCACTGCCCATATAACTAATAAAAAAAAATACATGCATTTAACAGTGAAGACAAGAACTAATGAGCATGTTTTTATGATCTATTGTGCTATTATTTTAAAAGAAACAGCAATTTGATTTATAGGTTTTTATTTTAAAAATTAGTTTTCTCTCTCCCCTGAAAAGTAGTAAATTTTGACTTAGTTCCTTTCCAAAAAGTGCGATCAATTGATTTGCTCTACATACTTCCAAATAATAATGAGAAATAGTGTCTCTCATAATTGAGCAATGTAATGATAATTATAAAATAAGAACGTAAATTTAAGGAATTTTTCATATAACAAAGAACAAAAAATTAACTGCTCAAACATATAAAATATTGAAATAAGCTCTGATTTTTTAATCGTATATTACCTAATCAAATCCTAGATTTGATGTATTAGATACCTAACATAAAAAAGCACATAGGTATGAAAATATTTGATATTCCATTGAATAATAAAACATATCCACATTTTCTTGGTACTGATTTTAAAAACTTTCTTTGTACAATAATTGTTTTAATACAATAAATAAGCATAAACTTGGGTAATAAATAGGAATAAAATTTCTTGAAAATATTATCTTAGGTCTCGGTACGCTTGTGTTTAACTTACTTTTCAATATCCCACTTCTTTCATTTCCGTTCTTTATTACTTCTATTAAAAAACAATTTTAACACTTTATATATGGACAAATTCCTAAGCGATAATACTTTTAAAGTTTTCAGATAGTGGTTGAGAATGTTCTGTTCCGGATTTGTTTGATACAATTCTTACAAACTCCTCTAAATACAAAAGACTAATGTTTAGAATAAATAAATAATCGAACAATCCTCATCCATAAGAATCTCTGATATATATCAGAGGTAATCAAGGCAATATCTGCGGTCACTACTCATTTGTCACTCGGGTCTTTGTTTTTTGTTTTGTTTTTTGACACGAGGACCATGATTGGAGTAAGAGGACAGATGTCACACTAGAACGATGTCAGAGGGCCGCCGCCACTAAATTTAAATGGGGTAAGACATTACTTAAAACATTTTCCATGTAAAATTAACAGTAATATTTCGTGGATTCGCCGATGAAATCCGATACAAAAACTATTTTCTATTTCTACTTACAAACATTTTTCATAAGTTATAAGCTATATTATAATTATTCTTGTTATACAAAGAAAGAAATTATATATGATGGTTACAAGTAGATATTTTTAATTTTGAAAGATTTCTCGAAACGCTAGCAAAATATTAATAATTTATAATATAAATGCATTTTACCCAATAAATGAATAATTATGTTAATTTTGGTTCATAATTTATTAGAATGATCATAATATTAATATTTCGTATTTATTATTTATTGGTTAATTTGATAGTCCTCTAAAAACATTTCACAAGGAATGAAAATTACCACAATATATCGGTTCCACTCTTAATATTTATGAAGATTGTGGATATACGGAAATAAGAGGATTTATTCTTTGAATTTATCCGAATACTTATAATTTTTTTATCACTTTCGAATTAATTTCCTTCATCGTTCCGCTAAATTACATAGAATCAAGGAAATTATACAAAATAAACTCAAAGGTGTTAAAGCTAAATTATACTTTGAGTCTTTGAGTATACTTCCATTCTTTGAAAATTTATTTAGCCTCAATTTTGTAGGACAATTTACAACCTCTTACCTATGTATATTGTTCCAACATTCTTACAATTTTAACTTTGAAAGTATTATTTATGTGATCATGAAATTCTTATTAAAAGCATCTCCTGCTATATTTTCCACAAAACCAATTTCATTTAGTAACATCGCCCTTCCTTATATTAAGGGAGTAAGCTATATTAGAAGATAGCTCTTCCAACCATTACACCTTCATAGCTTCATAAGAACGAAGTGCATTCCTCTTTTGACGTGTTAATATTATTCATAATGCACTTTATCTTAATCATAACAAGGAATACAATCTCACATTTCACTCCTCTTCTTCATTTATTATATATATATA
>NNCF01125876.1:396373-409622 GCA_002313205.1 Laupala kohalensis | reverse complement strand
TTCTGAGGTTGGGTGGGACCTCCTCCCTCATCCTCTTGCTAGCTTCCGATTTCTAAACCCTCATAAATTTTTTCTCGACGCTAAAGGAGCCGCCGATAACCCTGGTGCCGCGCTCCGGGTGTGGCCGCCAACCCTCCAACCGTCATCCGTTTAAATTTCTACTCTTTGAACGTCAAAATTCCGCAACATGGATGATTAAATTTGTAATTAATTAGTAAATTATTCAAATCTCACAATATATCTAAATTTATTTATTTATATTTCAGTAATAAAAAACTTACGATGTATTTTACAAAACAATTGTTAAATAAAAATCATTAGTCGAATTATGTGGACAGAATTACAAGTTACGAGAACTCATTTAACTTGATCAGTGTAAACTACGAATTTATCATCAATAAAGAAAGGTACATCAGCGGAATAAACTGAAATTGCTTCTTTTGATAAAGCTCTGACGTTATATAAGCAACGGAAATTAGACTGTGAAAGAAAAATAAGAGTTTAGGTTATATTAAGTTAAATTATTTTAATAAGCTACTCAATTTAGTTTCTTNACGGAAATTAGACTGTGAAAGAAAAATAAGAGTTTAGGTTATATTAAGTTAAATTATTTTAATAAGCTACTCAATTTAGTTTCTTTTTTTCTCATTTTATACTTCATAATATTCTAAATGATCTTTGTTTTTACGAGTAAAAACAACCCACAAACATTCATATTAAATCTATGAAAATTATGTACACAAGAAAATAACTACAAAATCATGATATCACATTGAAACTTTAGTTATTCACAGATTTCTGAAATATATTTTTGTGTGTAGGAGGGAAATGGTGCAAAATTAATGGCGTTAAAATTCTAGTCCAAAAATAATGCAGTTTTAACTTTTTTCATCTTTTTCCTCTATTTCATTGATTGTTTATTATATTAGTCATTGTTCGGAATATGCACTTTTCGAACACCTTTCTTTTGAGAAGACTCCTCCATTTACTAGTAATAAATACCTATGTAAATATTAAGTGAACACCATACAGGTCTGAGATATCATGGCTTATTTTCTATTTTTATTAGCTCTTCTTCATTATATTCCCATTGATAGATCACAGGCATTTTGTTTTCCCATGCTTTATTTAATATTTTAACGATTTCCACTCACATAATTGTGTATCAATATTCACATCTATTTAATCCTGATGTGTATGTGCATGTAGATATTTGAGAAATATCCATATTACTCGACTCTAAACTAATACAGCCTATTGTCAGTTTTATTTATCTACGTGCTAAGCAACGTACTACCTATGACACTATGCAATTAAATGTAATCTTTATTTATCATAATTATTTTTTCAACATTTTACGCATTTAGTATATTTCGGATAATTCAAAATTGATTCATTCACTTTTCAGTTTTATTGTTAGATTACTTCCTTAATACACTATCTGAAATTTGACGAAAAATTTTTTTCTTTTAAATATTTGACATGTCAAATTAGCGTTTACAATATTTGCATCAATAAGAATGAGATGTTGTAAACCAATCCAAATTCGAATTATTCTCAAATTAGCTTCATGAGCGTTACGTTACATCCCGAAAATTTTGCTTAAAAGTAAACCACTTACAATGTTTCCATCTAAATGAATTTTACCTTCCTAATTACTAAACAAATAAATTTAAAGCGATCTCCTGCGATCAATGCAGAAGTCCCGAGTTCGATTACCGGCTCGTCCCTATTTTCACCTGACCGAAAGTTATCACACATCTTCTCCACGTGTAGGGTACACGAAAGAAATATATGCAATTTATCTTTAAAATTATATGAAATTTCTCTATTCCAGAATTATCTTTTGCCCACAAACTCCATGCAGAAAACGGGAGCAATTTTCGAGTGTGACGAAATTCCGCTTCTCAGGCAAATTATTTCCAGAGGGAGGAAGCTTGAAGTCGTGAGGATCTCTGGAGTCTAACAACACGGAGCTTCCTCCCGCCGCTTCGCATTTCTCGTCAACAGCCCTCCACACGAGAGAGCGACGCGACGGTCTGTCAGAGCCTTTATATTAGGGTAGTGCGAGGATTCGTGGGTCTACGATACTCTTTACCCAACACATCGTACGCTGTCACAAACAAAGCTACTACCGTCTCAATCCGTTTATCTACATCGCCATTACGATCATAATCACTCAGCAATTAATAACAACCTTATTCCCATTTTTTAAATTTTTAAATGACTTGATCTCAATTTGACCTCTCTGAATCATGACAAGGGTCTTTTCTATTTTGTTTATCCCAGAACTATTCCGCCTTTTTCAAGCCACGCCTCTTAGCCACCATTTTATGTTCCCGTTTCACGCCACGAGGAGACGGATGTATGTCTTCGATCTGTTATTCATGAACAATCATATTGATCGTATTTCCTGTTTTTTACCTTTAGTCATTTGTATGTTTGTTTGTCTCATATTTATCCCATATCCTGTACTAATTTCCCCCCCGCCCAAAAAACAAATTTTACTTTACTTTCAATAAATATCCAATTATTGTACTGAGTCCATCCAGTTTCTCACATATCTTATTACATATTGTTCTTTTCTTCTCGTATTTGTCACATGACAGTATTTGCTCCTCATCTTCTTCTCTCATCCGACAAATTTATTTTGCCTCCAATCGTAGTCTATTCTTACAAAGAACTTTTCGAAATTTCAATGTCTCATCACAAATTTTTTGTATGCTATTACCATTGTCCTTTCCACGACCACATCGCCAAATCTATCACCATCATCATCCTATTATCAGCGCTGCATCTACGCATGAGTCAAAATGGGTCGTGATCGGAGTGATTAACGTTCTCAGACTTTTTTCCATTTACTCTAGGTTTAGAAAACTTAGAAGTTTAATATACACGCGGATATTCATTTACCATGGGTTTTTTTTCTATTGTAAACAGCCGACATAAAAAATCTTTAACTTTTCTTCTTCTCACAGCTGTTCTTTTTATATTTTTATAAATTTTATGATCGGAGGATTGTGCAGAATTTCCTTTATTATATGGGTATACATTTAATTATTGTTTTATATCGGTAAAACTGTCCAATTTGTTGATATTCAGGGGGTGGTATTTTTTAGTGGCCCGTGAGGCATTTTCTGAATTTTCCGGGATGGCTGAAATTTTAAATATGGCCCCTCCTATCACCATCATCACCATCAACATTGCCATCACAGACTAACCAATGTCCTTACTATTGCCATTTGAGTTTCCGAAGCTAGCACCCCACCACACCATCGCCACCGCCGTTGCCTCCACTGCCTACTACATTTGCATGCTTCTATTTTTAGAAGGGCGCTTTGTGATGCTAACAAAGGACGGCATGGTGCGGCCGCAGAGAATGGCCTGGTTTCGCCATCCGCTCATCCCTCGCTAGCACACTCACCCCGTTTGCTCATATGCCTGCCTTTGGGCCAGCTAATAATGTTCACACACTCTCAATTGCACACCAGATCAGATCTGAAGCAAAATTCATCGCTACTTAACTTTTGCACTTTAATCCTCCGTTCACGAATCTTCGTCGTTACTCCATTGCGGAATCGTCCGGTTTTTTCTCAGAACTTACGGACCAATGATTTAATTTTTCGTTGTGTATTTTTTAGAATTGGTTACTTTTTCTTTAGACTGTAAAGATTTATCATTTTTAGGACCGATATTTCACAATCAAATGTAGGGTAAGAATTAAATTTGAGTAAAAACAGAAAATGCACACACACACAAAAAAAAACTTTTGGGGATGAGGTAGCAAGTTTTTCTATCACTATAGGGAATTATTATATTAATTGACAGATTTTTGTGTATTGGTTATGGGGTACGAAATTAACAGTGACTTCAACACGACAAAATTCTGAACGTAGTATGTTAAGTCTGAATGAAATTCTGAACGTAGTTTGAATCCGCCTCTGCCTTAGGGCCCTTGATCGGAATTGATGGGATGGTCCCTTGCTTGCTTCCGGAGAGTAAATTAGTTTATTGCCCTCTACGTGGTCATACGCAGTTTGTACTGTTTTTTGACAATAAATATATTAAATTTATTATTAAGTCTGTAAGACACTGTTGGTTGGGTTGCATAACCTTAGACGATTACTCGGCGATATTCCGAGGTTGATTGAGCTTTGTTAAAACTGTCATCGCGATAGGTGGGGCGAGCCAGGATTCGAGGTGTTCATTACGTAACAATTAGGAACTAATTATGATTACTGTCCAATCAGTGAGCAAATACATTTTATTATCAAATAACTGCGAATAACTGATAGGTGAAGCGCAATTTACACCCTCGAAAACACTTTAAAAACACCACATTTTCCAGGATAGTCCAGACCTTAATTAGTTGTCAATATTTGCTTATACAAGAAAAATTAACTTATATAATGCGAAATTTTTAATAATTTCCCCCTAGTTTAGTGGTTTCACGTTTATTTAGAATTAAAATTAAATTTATTTTCTTACAATTAAATAATTATTTTACTTCATCTACAATTATTGCTGTGTGTATAATTCATTACGACTTGAGACTTCGATTTCACCCACAGCAAATAATGGAAGAGTATCGTCATTACTCTGTAGAGAAACCTTGCTGAAGAACTGCTCTCAGAAAACTCTCGTTTACATGCGAGACCAGTAGTCTCGGCCACTAGTCCCATCACACGCCCAGGATATATACGACCCACAAGCCACGCGAGACGTCGGAAATTAAATAAGGCATGTACCTAAGGAAAGAAATTATATTTTAATTTAACGCAATAACATGAAATGAAATTTTCAGTTTATTTTGAAGACATCTTGATGAGCTATTCATTCTCCAGTATTTTCTCAAGTGTTTCTATAAACTTGATTTCACCTGATATATATTTTTGACTTCAGTTACTTCGTATGATCTCAATTTATTTAGAGAGATTCATTGCTCTATAAGAAAATACCTGATCACTGTTCTAAAATTTTCCCATGGTAATGCTCCATTAAAATTTATACATATTTATGAAATGTACATTTTCTGATTTAGCATAATCGACTAAGGAAACAATCTAATATTACACATACTAAAAGGAATGGTTGGTAATTTCTCGTTTTGAAAAAGTATTCCCTTTTCTTCACAATTTAAAATTTTGTACGATTCAGCTAATAATTATAAATGTCGAGGAACTTTACTATCTACTTCCATATACAAGATTCCAGTGCCATTTTCTCTTGCTTATTTCCAATTTAAAAATCTTTTTCAAACGACATAATTCGAAAGTAAAAAAAACACAGTTTTCATTGTTCAGAAAAGCAAAAAACAACGCATTGTTCTCAATATATTAAATTTGTAGATAGTAAGTCTTGATTATTTATTATTCAATGCTATGAAATGTCATAACTTGTATATCAAATTCACGTTGTTATAAATAGTTGTGCGAAATAACTGTATTCTCACAAACAAAGCAACGGGTTTTTATTTGGTTACATATACATTTTTTATTATACTTGTGTTTATTACGTGCTCTTTTAATTTAGAAATAGACATGATATAAAGAATAACAAATAAGATCAATGCATTGTTAAACATCTTACAACTCATATTTCCAACATAGGTTGTCAATATTTCTTTTTTTTCCCTCGCGCAATGGATTTACGCTTTATCCCTAATTTCTAATTTAACCTCCATCACCGCAGCTTCCAATGCACTTATTTGTTCAATATATTCTTTGCGTTTTCAAATCTTTCTTTTGTTGAAATTATGTCCTGATTGGTTTTTATTACTGTGAACCCTGACCGTATCAGATATAAAATTTGCGTCCTTCGTTCTTCATTATTAAATTTGCAATGATGAAGTGTATGATCTACCGCTTCTAGGGCTTTATCACAAAATCAGTCCTCATTACTTAAATACTGTCCAATACGTCTGTGTCTAGTGAGATATTCCATCATCTCTGCGAGGAGCGAACACTGAGTGATATAGTTAAGAAAGAATGAAGAAAGGTTATGGGGCAAGTTCACATTGATGTAATGAGGGTGACGCGCCAAAATAAACTGTTATTAATATTGAAATCAGAAAAGAACAAGGTAAAACTGCTGATGAGTGAAGCAAACAATATAGAGTTAAGGAAGACCATGAAGAGGAAACCACGGATGCGGGTATTTGGTATTGAAAAGGAACAGGCTGAAAAGGAGACGATACAGCAGTGATAGTGATGAATAATGAAGTCAATGTTATACACATTCAAACGTGCACAACATCGCACTACCAACCAATACTTCTGGAGCGAAGTGGAAAGGAATTACTTTTGGTCAATATGTACTGCAAATTGAAGGATGATATTCGACCTAGCATAATAAAATTTGAAAACATAATTAAATATTTCCAGGAAAAAGACATTAATCTGCTTAGATGGGAGTGCGTTGTGGCGCATGTGGCGAGATCGGTTAACAAATAGAAGAGGAAAAGCTATGGAGACATTTATCATAAGCCAATGTATGTTTTATTTTAAAAAATTCGGGGAGAATACGTATCTGGGGACACAAGGAAACTCAATTATAGACCTCATTATGACGAATAAATGGAGGCAGCATACCATTACTGACTGGTTTTGTTAAGGATGGGATGGAAAGTGATCATGGGGGAGTCCAGATAATACAGATGGGACAGACAAATGGAGAGAAGGTGCAAAAGAAAAATGAATTCGGAATTAATTCGAAGAAGATCGATAAAAGGAAGGAAAGTTAGCAGATGAAATTATGCAGTCGGAGGATAATTTCTTCTGCTAACTTTCCCTTCTTTTCTCGATTTTCTCGATAAAAGATAGAGGATGGAATAAGTAGAATACAACTGACATTCTTACGAGAATGTTGAGAATGCAGTGTGCAGACCGGGAGGAAGAAAGGTAGGATATGGTGGACGCAGGAGTTGTCGAGGATGAAAAAAGAAAAGAACGATCTTCGGCGAAAACTGGGACAAGCTCGTCAGAAACGAAGATGAGATGAACTTGAAATTAAAAGGGAATATGACAGCAAACAGAGTGAGTTTAAGAGAGCAGTGCGGAATGCAAAGCGAGACAGTTGGGAGGCATGTGTGCCACGTACAATGGAGAAAAACTGTTGGGAAATGCTGTACCCGATTTCTTGCGGAAAAAATGAAAAGGAAGGAAATATAGGGTAGTAAATAGGAACTGGGAATGAATGAGCTGGTGAGAATCAGAGTGATGTAAGTCAAGAATATAAAGAAATTGAGTTAAGTCAATATTAAGCATCGTTATGTTTAGTTTGAGGGTGAAGTAAGTCAGTGGTACACCAAGTGGCGGCTGGGAGCCCCACATCATTCTCATCCCAAAAAGAAACTGCCAAGATGTTTAGAATGAGAGTGGCATAAGTCTGTCGATGTATTTATGTTGATGCAAACGAGTGATGCTAAGTGATCAGTAGTGGTTTTAGTGCTATAATTTGGTTTATTAATGCTAATGGTGGTATGAAGTCCTACATATTTGACTTGGTCACAGTAAATAGATATGATACAGGGGTGACTGAAAAGTCAGGAAAGCACTTCTATTGATATTTTGATGTTATGCCTATATTTATGGATTGGCAATGTTTTTTAGTATAAATAAGGCTTTATATTTATTTAAAAATTGTTTTTTTTGTGAAAATATATGCTTATAAATCCAGGTGTCATTCAATAACTATGAATATGAGTAGGTCTAAGCGGAAAACTTATAATTGATTTCAACTTCCCAGAGAATCTAACTCTGTGGAATTCATCGGCGAAGTAGATAGGAATCCTTTTACGATGTTATTTTGATTCTTTCTTCGGTCACCCACGCTGCGCGTCAACCGTTGTATTTTTACCCTTTACGCTCCTTTTTAAAAGTGCAGCCTCCTCGAGTATGCAACGGTTAAATTTGATGCTTCTTTTAATATTATTCCTTCTAATTCCTAATTAAATGTAACGAATTAAATTCTCATTACAATATTCATGTATGCTGCTAAAAACGCTTCAAAAATGCTCTATTTCGTTTTCACTATTTGTGTGGATGTATGTACTATAATAAAACGGGGTAATTCAACCAGGGATAGTGTAGTGGGCAACAGTCACTTGAATAAAGATGGCCTAGCCAGCTCGAGCGCCAATCAAATGCATTAAGTAGGTTCGATTTCTTTTTAAGTAAGAGAAAACACACACGGGGTTCCTTATTTAGGAAAACGTATTTAAAAATAAATTTGACTTAATTATTTATTAACACAATACATTTTAATTACAACTGTCATGCATATACCCCAAAAAATCACACATTATCCTATATAACACTGAACATGAATTCTCTCTTTATATGGTCTCCTGGCAGTTAGTGATGCCTGCTATTTACAGTAAATGTGAATTGAATTGAGAGAAATCATTATCATTGCTCTTCTTCTTTATGCCCTGGTTAACAATAACATAACAAATGTTCTGAACAAGGGCCATAATTTGTCTTGGTCGTCGCACTAAGTCTTGTCGGGGCCACTTACGCACCTAATACTGGTCGCAGCCAGCCAGCTCAAAGATTACCTTGGTTACAGATGAACAGATCAGTCTAATGAAGTGGTTGGAGATTGGAATGCCATTCTCAGGATTGACTCGTGTGGTGATTCCATTCTCGTCCCAGCTGGCAGCTCATTCATCGTTTGAGACCAAGCCCTCCTGCGGTAGCCGCGTCATCCGGAGTTCCCGCTCCTCCTCGGAAGTACAGCGCCTTACCATCGTAATAAAAGTTCTTTCGCCGTAAAACTTCATTGAAACTTGTTGAGATGCGATGATAATGTCTTTGTGTCGGTACTCATTAACGAACAATTTAAAACATTTAGCTTCCAACTTGTTCTCGGAGAAACTTTACAAAGTTGAAGTTTCGATAATTTCGTAAAAATTTGACAAGACCAAGTTGTCACGTAAGTGCAACTTGTATGAAAAACTTCAAGACCTAATGGTCGAAAATTCTAAGTACAGCATCTTATAACGAAAATATTAATAAAGTCCAATGATAATATGGCAACTGACTGAATGTAACGAAGCCGTAATAATAGAGATGTTATATCTAAGATGTTAATGATCACGGAGCGTCTCTGCTTGAGATTTTATCGACTCGTCCCCACTGTCCATCAGAGGCTTGCTCACGTGCTTCGTTTTCAAAAACCATGTGACTCTTTTTAACCCAATAATATTAAAATAATACTCCACGTGGAGTCATCGTTGTTGGTCACTTTTAGAATGACGAGTGCAAGTTTCGTGTCTGGAGGATTTTTGTCCAGTTTAAATCTTTATTTAATGGTGTTAGTTCTATTGAGTTGATAGTAGAATAAGTCATGTACGCCCTGTATATTTTTTCTTAATATTAGCTTTATGTGTTAAAGAAGTAGCATAATTTTAGTACGTAAGTGGTCGGTTTCTTTTATTTTACAATGGAATGGGATTTTTATAGTGTCTAATAAACCCTTAGAAATGTCAAATCAAGAAAACTATGACATACACCACTCTGATTCTCATCAGCTCATATATTGGATGGGTTGTATGGGAAAGAAAGAACGGAGGAAGAGGAACAAAATTATGAAAATAATACTTTACAAGGTGATGACTTCATGCGGAAGATGACTTTGGAGGAAATGAAAGAAATAATAAAGACTAAGCGTAAAAGTCACCTAGTTATGATGAGATAATACATGAGATGTTACAGGAAACGGTAGTTTCATGCGACTAATCTTCTGAATATCTACAATGTATGCAGATAATATGGATACTTTCCACGGATGTGGAAAATAATAGAAGTAAGATTATTTCTAGATGACATGAAAAGGAATCCAGAATTATCCTGCTACTGCAGGCCAATATCGTTGGTTTCAACTTTAGGCAAGGTGTTGGTTAAGTGGATGATTCAGCGGATGGAGGAGTATTTGGAAAAGGAACAGAAATAGGAAAATAGGAAGTACGGATTTCGAAACGATTGATCCACTATAGTTGCCATGGAGCAGTTCTTGAATAATGTATCGGGGCGAACGGGGAAGTATATAATGTGCATCTTTCTTGACATCCGAGGTGCGTTTGACAATGCAAGATGGGAATAATATTAACAACTTTGCGGGAAATGGGATTACCCCACTATCTATGGAAGTTGCTACGTTCCTAAGTTGCTACGTTGCAAGTAAGAACGATGTACTTACAAATAGGAAAAGCAAAGATCTAGCGTACAGCGTGGAAGGGGTGTCCTCAGGGGTCGGCGATTGGACCCATATTGTGGAGTATTTTAATGAACAATGTCTTACAATACCTACATAAGATTGGAACGAAATGCATCGCATACACTGATGATTTAATAATAGAAGTGGAAGGAGATAGCCGGAGAAAGTAAGAAGAACGCTGTCGAGTAGAGCTGAGTGGTTTGGAGAGGAAATGTACAGATCTGGAGTTAAGATTTTCTCCAGAAAAAACTCTGGCAATGTGGATTAGGATTAACATCACGAAATAGACGTGATACGACGTTAATGTTATATGGACAGCGTATTAAATAGTGAGACAAATGAAATATTTAGGAATAATTATCGATAATTGACATTCGATGCGCACATACCATATGCGATCGATAAATCACACTGTCTCTATCATAACCTCGTGAGAATAGGATTAAGCAAATACAATATTGGGAACAGAGAGGTATTGAATCTCTATAGGGGAGTTATACGATCGAAGTTGCTTTATGACGTAAGAGCGTAGGGACATCACATTGTATTGTGTAATGTTGAAAGAAAATTAAACCAACTACAACGGGCCTGTCTGTTAAGATTAACTGGCACGTGTATAACAGTTTCACAGGGTGCCATAAATGTTCTACAAGGTGTCATGCCGATAGATTTGTACGCAGAAAAGGTTAAGTTTCGGCAAATAATAAAGAAAACAGGAAAAATTTGTGTCAGTGAGAAGAATATTGAATTACAAGAAAAAGTTTGAAAAACGAAATTGGCAGCGGAACTCATCCATCGTTGGCAAAAACGTTGGGATAATACGAATAAGGGACGTGCAACATACGAATATATAAAGAATGTTACATTTGGCAAAATAGAATATGGTTTCTCTTTACATGGAATTGTTATTGAATTCTTAACTGGACAAGAGGAAATCGGCATGTATTTACATCGAATTCAGAAACGCGAAGATGGATGAAACAACAAAATGTGTGGAAGGAGACCGGAAACAACGGAGCATGTACTATGGAAGTGTATATATTGTGGAAAAAAGAGGTGTAAATATTTAGAATTTTTAAAAGGAGGAGTATTCAACGTAGCGAAGAAAGAGAAATTAATAGAAACAAAGCAAAGATATGAACTATTTGTGGAATATATAACCCATGATTGATAAAGAGAGCACAACACATGCAGTAGATGAGCGTCCGCCTCTTCGCAGCAGGGACGGGAAATGTGGCTGCGTCACACAGATGCAGCGACTTAGTGAAGAAAAGTATCAAATATATAAAAGTAAATGTAAATAAGAGAGTCTTGTAATGACCTTGGTTAAAGTCAAGACGGTCATGTAAACCATAGGCCAAAATAAGTGAAAAAAAAACTGCACTTGGTTGGGACTATCCCTTTTTCTTTTGATAGAACATCACATTTGATATAATCCATGTTTCTCTATTATATTTACTTCTCCTTATCATCTATCTTTACTTCCCCATTCTGTCCCAACCAATATCTCGATCTTACTGTTAGCTTATGGGTAATGAATATCTCAGTGTATAATTCCCAATAGCTCATAGCACATCATTCGAAACAGTAGAATCGTACATTGCCTTTGGGTGTTCCGTAAATCCCTCTCGATGTGTATACACTTTGTATTTGCGGTAACCATACACTCGCAGCGCAATTAAGGATAGGACGAACCATATCACGCATGCATTTAGATCCATGCAATTGAAAATAAAATAAAATAATCGTATGAGTGCACACTCTAACGCCATACGTAGCGGCAGTGAGGACACGAAATTGAAGATTTTTGTGTTTGTTGGGTGTAAATAGCTGTATAAAATAATGTTAATTTATGGGTTTTAATTATTCAACATCTGAAATACACAATTTTTTAAATTATATTTTAAATCGAGACTTTGGGGTTCACCATCATCAAGGTCATTAGAACCCTTAATACACAATGTAATTAATTTAAAAAATAAGAACAGATAACTTTGAAAGTAACAAATTCATTTTTGAAAAGAAGTGTGTTTCTTCCCCCCCTCTCCTTCTGTTCGACAGCACAGGTAGTGCTTTCGTTTCTCTGCAGGGCGTACTACGTGTATTTTTGAAAATGTGATTTCATCCTTCACTTGCTTTTCTTTCCACCCTCTCACCCCTATCATATATCATCCTGATGTATGTATCAGTTTGGCATCACGGTGGACAAGCGGTGCTAAATAATTGCCAAACTAATATCATCACGTTATCCATCACGACTAATCACATGTACTTTAATATATGGTAAAAATGGGAAACCAAAGAATAAAATACATTGCAAAACTTTCCAAACAATATTATAAAACATTTTTAAATCTTTCGTCTTTGAATATAAATATTATAAAAAAATACGTACACAGACAGAGTGTCAATTCGAAAATTACATGAAAAAACATTGTTTTCGTCTTTCCATTTCCAAGGTTAAAAAATAATAAAATTGATATTTTCTAACCAAATATTAAATTTAGAAAAAGAGTCCCTTTATTAGCTTTTAAATATTTCTTGATATCGTCGCAAATCGGGTTTATGAGTACTGTTTTCGTAGTTTCACGTTACTGTCCAATGTCATGTTGATTTGTATGTACTCTTGACTTGATCGAGATTTATATAAGTCTTAGATATCATTTATAATACACTTTTATTTCTGGATATTTCGAGACCACATAATTTTAAAGAATAGTTAAGCAAATCTGAATGAGGAGTGAATGTGAAAAAGTCTGAATATGGACAGCAACCTGCACAGCACAGCTTTCTGGTCCGTGTGCTCTACCAGTAAGCTCTCAGGGAAAAACATTTATTCGCTGGTTCTTGAGGATTACCACATTCGTGTCAATATACTGACTTCGCCTACTATTGAGAGAATAGGTCTTTGCAGAGTCGATCCAGAATCTGACTGTGGGGAAGTCAACTTGTTATATAAGTAGAGTTATTATTTTTATACATTTTTCTCCTTTACATCAGATAATAATAATAATAATAATAATAATAATAA
>NNCF01125876.1:357877-389146 GCA_002313205.1 Laupala kohalensis | reverse complement strand
ACATGATTAATCTGTTACCTGGCGGTGAGGTTCACCGTAATATAAGAGATTTCTATGTTTTATCAGTATTAACGATGAGACGATTTGAATGAAACCAT
The DNA here is from genome assembly GCA_002313205.1 of Laupala kohalensis. NCBI lineage: Eukaryota > Metazoa > Arthropoda > Insecta > Orthoptera > Trigonidiidae > Laupala > Laupala kohalensis. Next base: position 389,048 of record NNCF01125876.1, on the reverse strand, counting down.
GACGAGAGGTTAGATAGAACTTTTTTCCCATTGACATGTATACATAGTAGATTTGTGTCATCAACAAAGAGAATCATTTTGCAATCGGACGTGGCGGATGACATCGTACAATAAAAAGAGGATAGGGCCTAAAATTGAACCTTGAGGAACTCCGCAAGTAAGTGGTTTTGTTTCTGAAAGGTAATAGTGACATACTTTATTTTCAACATGGGAAATTTCAACTTGCTGACGCCTCCCTTTCAAGTAGGAAATTAGCCATTGATGTGCCAATTCACGAATGCCGTATGAGTGCAGTTTTGAGAGAAGAATTTCGTGATCGATTACATCGAATGCTTTCGATAAATCAAGAAAAATACCTGGTGGAAATTTTCTTTTCGTATTCCCTCCAATGCACCTTCAGTGTTTTAATATACGCGGAGAATATGTGTAATCAAGAGAATATGTTCAACTCATGTGGGAACTTCATCCAATATTTATTTGGAATATTTACTTATTTAATATGTTTATGACTTATTTCTTCGTGTTTAAGTACGCACTTCATATGGAACATTTATATATTACTCAAACATATTTCGTAGTTATAATATTTATTAGCTATAAAATTATCGTGAAATGAAACATCCCACGATTCTGAAATTTCCTGTCACAAGAAACCTCGAAATACGAATTATATTATAAGATGTATTGCATATATCCATTAAATTTGACAGACTTCTTTCTCCAGCACTTGCCACAGCCTTCAGTGTATCGCACAGGGGTTTCCAACTGGCGGTCAGGGAGACAAATGTTTGCGGCCCGCAAAATATTTTAGAAAAAAAATGTTTTGAAGTAACTTGTAAAACAAATTTTTTATAGTACGTTCAAAAAATTATTTAGTTCCATAGGTAAAAATGAACAAAAGAAGTTGATAAAGAATTAATAATGACCCGTGAAGTGAAGAATCACATGTAGAACTTGAACTATGTTACATGCAAGACGATGTATTTCTACGGACCAGACAAGAACGGGGATTATATTTCTTTAAACTTCTATCCAGGGAAAAATACTTCAGACAATTTGGTCTAAAAATGACTTCGGAGTATGGGAGATCGTACGTATGTGAAAGTGTTTTTTCTTCTTAGAAATTCTTTAAAGTCGACTTGCAGACTCACCTCGCCGCATTTTTGAGATTAGCAACAACTGAGCTGAAGGTGGACATTTCGTTCACTGGTTGATGTAACTGATCTACTACAGTATTCCCACTTGTTACCTAAATTGTTCTTTTTGAGTATTTCTTTTATAACAACATTAATTTGTGTCTCTTGGTGTATTTTTGTTCGTTTTGCCATGTTGATATGAATTCAATAAATTTTCATTGTTGAATATTCTTCAACAAAACTAAATTTTTCTAGACATTGTTTGATTAATTTTAATTTTACTCCTTTATATTAATTTTATTAATAAAATTTTAAAATAATAGGAAAATGATTTTTAAGCAACCTCTGTTTGAAATAAATGATACATATTTTTTTATACTTTTTCCTCTCTACTTTTTACAGAATTGTATGAAAATTAGCCTGTTTTTAAGTGCGGCCTGCAATCATACTATAAGTTTTTAATTTTACCCTTATTGAATTTGGAAACCCCTGATATCGCACCTTCATACATCTATAGTGGAATGAAAGTGGATTTGTGTCAATAAACGAAAGACAAGATAAATTTTTAACATTGAATGAATTTTGTTTTATTTGTGGAATTAAGAAGACTAACTTCGACAATTTTAGTTGTAGTCCATCTTCAACGTAAACAGAATTACATAACTAATAAAATCACTGCAATTTATTTTGGACTTCATTTAAAAGAGATCATGAGGCTCTGATAAATTGTATCTAAAGGACTGTAAAATTTGAAACAAGAATTCAATGTGAATAACTCTATATTAAAAAGTTGTAAGATATACTAAAATGTTACATTTTACTGAAGAATAAGAATTAAAGATCTGATTTGTATGCGAGAAAAGAAAACAAAATCGTTCGCAATGAATTTATTTTTAAATACTTTCGATAAAACGGCCGTGTTCTATCTTTCCCGTTTATAAAATACTACAATTCTTATGTTCAAACAAGTGGATTTTGCACAAATTTCAAATCAATCATACTTTAAAGGTGTAATCATAAGCTTCCTCTAAGGAGCTATTGCAATCACCGATGTATAAATAATCAATTTGATTATTGATTGATAAAGTCTGATACGTTTCATAAAATTATAAAGATCCACATTTATCTATGATTTATTTGGAAGCAGTAACAAGAACAAAAGGAATTTTGTCAAAATTAGAAAATCGTTTAAATAATATTTCCTTTTAAAATTGATTGTGTTCGTTGAATCGTTCAGAATAGAATTAATGAACTGTTTGAAATTGATGATGAAGCCCTATTTTAATGAGACCTATATTACACGGTCATATTTCTGTCATATATCTGTGATCAAAACTATGTTCAACTATGATCATTTATCTATGACATACAAGGTCAGGTAAGTAAGGCAAAAATATTTTTTTAGAAACATTTTTGCAGGATAAAGGTACACACTTTTAAAACTCTTGAAAATAGTTCTCTTGGGCACCTACACACGTTTTCCAGCNTCTTGAGGAACCTCGTCAAGGGCCTTCGTCTCAGCGGCTAGGATCATTTCAATCGTCCTAAATTGGTTTTTTTTTCAGGCGCTTTTGATCCTGGAGAACAAAAAAATTCGGACTTTTCGGGGCAAGGTCCGGACTGTACGGGGGCTGCGGCAGTTTTGCAAAGTTATTCTTGACCAGGAACACCCGAAGGCGCAGAGCAGTGTGACTGGGAGCGTTGTCTTGGTGGAGCGTCCAGATGGCTATCTCCCTTCTCGTGCGGATGACCATTTTTTCTCAATATCTCAAGCACATCAGCGTAGTTTTCTGAAGATTTCAAATTTCCATCTTCATCGGGATCAAATCGATGATCTGTGTTCAACAAATTTCGCACACTGGCCACTTTTGGATGGCGATGAACGTCCAGAACGGAGTTCATCGTCTACCTCTACCCGGTCGTCCTTCATCTTCAACCACCTCGAAACTCGAGAATACGAAAGAGCTGCGTCTCCGTAAGTTTCCTTAATCATTCCGAAAGTGTCGGCAAGAATTTTGGAACAAAATTTTGATTGCATATCGTCGTTCGAGCGAGTCCTATTTCGCGCCTCGTGACACAGGCAGTAAACCGGACTTCACAAAAACAATGATCCCGAAGCTCCCAGAGCTCGGAACAGGCCGACCTTTGCAGCGGTGGATAGCAGAAGCCTCCCCCCCAACCTAACTCAACCAATTCAAACGCATTACGACCAGTAGAAGCTCAGATAAAAAAACATTTGTCTTACTTACCGGGCAGACCTTGTAGGCTCTCGTTGAGACAACCTTTGATCATATCTTTGATCATAGATATATGACATAGAAATATGACCGTGTAATACCGGTCTAATAATTGCTTTAGTTGAACAGTTAACTTTCTATAACGTCTCTAACCTAAGAGTGAATGAAATAGGAGGAAGAGTTTTAAGTGCGAAGGGTCGCATATCACTGACTCTCCAGCAGCAATTGGCGCTTCGCAGTTCATTCCTTACATCCTTGGCATTCCACCCCAGCGCTCTCCATTTGTAGATCCAGAGTGGAGAGCCATTAGTGGTTTTGATCTCCACCACTCTCACTTCATCACTGTCCCTAGGGGCTTTCACTCACGAAACTATGTTCCGTTGATTTTTGAATTCACAGCCCTTCATTTGTTAATTGTCCTCCCTCATTCATTGGGTGGTCCCATTGGTATCGGTCTTTCAATCAAAGTTTCGTTAATTGAAAAACAGATTCGGCAGATACGAAATGTTTAATTTGTTTTTTGAAGAAGGATGATCAGTCAATGTTATTCATTTCTTGAAAGAAAACAAGAAATGTTCCATGAATTAACTTGGTTTTGAATTAGATTTCTTTTAGAGTTTACACTCAAAAATATTAGTATTGATTGTCCAATTCATTAAATTTTCTTTATGAATAGAATGTTTTAGAGTAATTTATTGATAAGTGCGAGCTGTGGTTGCTTTTTCAGTGCACTCAAAGTAAGAACAAGAGAAATATTTTTTTCATAATGAGGAGATTTACATTCATAAGTCTTTTTTTATTTCTGAATATGATAGAAAGATTTTTATACGAACTATTTTCCTAAGACTTGCCTACGAACGATTTACGAACTTCATCCAAAATTAATAAGAAATATATTAATAGTTTACGAAGTATTTTGAGATCCCTGTACAAAATACACCATTAAAAAGTTAAAAGATTCTTATTGCAGGTTGGTTTCGCATCAGATTGAAGCATTTCCCGCAGTAATTGTATTCAAAACTTTAACAACATTATTTCGTAAGTAAAAGGCTTAATGGTAAGTACTCTGCAAATAGCTGGCAAATGGTACACTGTTACTATGAAGCAGAGATAAAATAGTTTTGTGATGACTAATATGTCTCCCACTCTAGTTTGACTCGTGTCGAACCAGTATAAACCCTTTAAAAAACCCTAGATATTCCTCCTCAACCACTTCCTCTGCAAATACTCGCCCCTTCTCTCTTCCCTGCCCCCACCACGGATTCTTTCCTCTCTACCAATTGAGGCCCCTGCCGCCCAGCAATTAAGCGAGATTCTGCTGCCTCTTCTTTTACGTCAGATTCTTCGCTAATGCTTCAAGTAGGAGCGAGTTCACAGAATTAATTGTAATTACGCGGCGAATAAGACAACTGTTGTTCCAGACGCATGTTATGTCATTAAAGCGTCTTACATAACACTGAATTACTCCCTTTTATCTCAACCCTTACTGCTGAATGGAATACCTCCATAAATGCTCTTATCTCTGCACTTCACTGTATGCCATCGCGTATTGTTGAATCACTACAGTCTGTATTTCACCACAAAACTCTGTTTCGACAAGATATTACTCGCTAAAGGGTAATTGGCGTGCTTTATTGATTAGATCGATGGCTGGTTCCCATCTCAATGAGTAATTAGTTTCAAAATTGATATTAAGAATGAACAGAAAATGTAATTGAAAACCGGCTCTGAACACTGCAATTTCCTTCGATCACATTTTACCTATTCTACACTAAATGTTACATATGTTTCTTTCCCATTATAAAGCAATTGGAATTAGCGAAATGTTCGTTTTCGGAAAATACTTAATTTTAAAATGAATATAACACCCGAAAAAAATTTTTTTTTGAGATGTAAAACTCTGTCCTCTTAAAAGGTACATTATTAGATACTTTTTGTCCACTAGAACCACTAGAAGTCATTCATATGTAACAATATACCCTTGAATACCTCAAGGCGGCGACTGGAATTCTTTATGAACAACATTGTTCTTGTAATAATCCTTGAATCCTTGTTGATCTATCGAAATATCAACTGAATCAATCTAATTATCTGAATCCATCGAAATTACAAGCAATTATAACTACCAAACAAAACTCGAGTGACATCATGGTGTCCAGATAATAATTAAATATATTTTACCGATTAAAAAAAATTCTCATAAGTTTATTTCATTGACAAAAGTTAGTGGTTATTTCTACTCTTTAGAAATTATCTTATATTCAAATTATTTTTTGAATTGGATGCTATATTTATTAATTTTATGCAGGTGCTCTCACATGCATAAATGATGCCAATTGCCACATTGTAAATAAGACAATTAGGAGGTAAAGCAATATAATTAACTAAGTTTTTACCGGGGTAACAATCTATTATCGACAAGAAAATGCTGACTCGTGTTTGAAATCAAATCTTTAACAACGGTTAATCTTCTCTGGTGGAAAATTTATGTTAATTACGCCGTAAAATGTTTACAAAGATCGTGAATTTAACGTTTATTTCATCGTAATTGGGTGAGCAGATCTGATATTTTTGACTTTGAACTCGGTTATACATACTTTTAACTCGATAATAGGTTCATTATCCTTTCCACAACTTTGCCATAACCTTGCCATATCATTATAATTCAGTCTTAATCGATGTCTTTACATTCCTTTTCATCGCTCAACTTCGTCTTCTAAAACTCACTCCGATCAATCGACTTGACTAAAAAGGTGGTTGGGGGGGGCGGTATCTCCTGTGACGAAGGGAATTGATTGACGATGAAGTTGACAGAGGCGTCAGAAGCATGCTTGCTAACATGAAGGCCATTACGGTATTTTTCGATGTAATGAAATTATCTTGTGTGACAGAAAATTTGAAGGAAAACAAAAAATAATTGGCGTGATATGTCCTAACTCGAGTCTTTAATATCACTGACTTTTGAAGACAAATGCATTGGTTTCGTTCTTTTATATCTATTAACAGAAAATTAATTTTTTTAAATTGCTTTTAAAATTTGTGCTTACAATTTTTGTACGAAGTTACTGTAGACACACAAAATTCCAAAGAATATTTAAGTCAAGAATAACAGGATTTCATACACCAAGTACTCTATGGTCTCGTAAAAAACATTTGTAATTATGAAAAATATCCAACTATCTTAGCCTATAGGCCATTTGCTATACACTTTCGATCGGGCTGGCGCGGGATGGGGTTTGGCCAAATGTTGCCCGACGAATAAAACTAATGGGTCATATTTGTTTATTTGTAACGCGATAATTTGATTCACACCGCCAAATTAACATTTTTTGAAAATGGAAAAGTTATATAGCACATTTTATTATTTTTTAGAAAGTATTTTTAATGTCTACTATTACAACAAAATATTTGCATATTGTAATGTAAGGCGGGGTGATTCCGAACAAAATTTTCTACTTTCTCTCACCGGACATGACACGTCAAATATTAATTCTGAAAGCATAGTTTTATAACACAAAGTGGTGCCCCCCAAAGATTAAAAATGTAAAATGTAAAAAAAAATTGGCGGATGACCAGTAGGAGAGCATTAGAGAACTGAATCTTTATGAAATCAGAAATGAAATTCATTAATACAATATTTTCATTCTATTTGCAAATTTTTTGTTTAATACATCCTTGAAACGTTCATTAGAGCCAGATTGGTATGGAAGAAGCACTAAAACATTTTTCAATTTTTTTGGCATAGTTCAACACGAATTAAAATAAATTAATAACCTTCATTTAATTCAACAACACCAATACGCCAGTGAAATGAACCACTCAGTTTACACCATTCTTAAACTTCAAAACTGTAATGTACAAATAATTTCAGTTTATCTTTTTATGAAAAAATCCAGAGACTCGATAAGCGTGGGTAAAGGAATGACTAAATATAAAAATGAGATTATTATTATTAGCTTCGCGGGGGTTGAGTTATACTAGAATAAGGGCACGTGATAAATCAGTACTATTAAAAGTGACGTATGTAGAGAATTATATTTCCCTAAATGGGGTTTTAAGGGATTTGTGACAAACAATTGCTTTTACTTTAAGGAACAAAATTAATTAGAACATGTATGCATTAACGTTTTGTGTCAATATTTTACAAAAATATTACCTGCAATAATTATTGACAAACTTCACGTACGAAACGGGACACGTGTTACGACATTAACATAAACTTTAAACGTATTAATGTAGCTTGAGAAATATGGAGTGTTTAGAATACACTATATCGATTACTCATAATTTCTCATAGAATAAATTCTTTCCTAAAAAATGCTTTATAATTTTTTTTCTTATACATATTAGTTTTCTCAAGCTAGTATAGAAACGAAAGTGAGATATTTAACTTATCATAGTTTTGAGAGTAATTATTATTTCTTATTGGTCATTAATTAATGAAATTTTTATAAATTAATGTTTAAATAATAGACATTTAATTCAATGATGTTTAATCAATGAATATTAATGTGTTTTCTAGAAACAACATTAAAAAGCAAGTAACCGAAACATTTATCAAACGAATTACATAATTAAATTTTGACGAAATTTCTGCTTATTTTCTTGTGCAATAAGAAATATGTAGAACATGGATCCATTCGTAGCATTTAATAACATTTTTTATTCTAGTTTCATAATTTTCCTCCTGGTAAGTGATTCACGACTGACGTTCTAAGTAATTTGTAAGGGAAACGGAGTTTATCCGTTTCCATGTTCTGACTTGATATAACTGCTGAAGAATTCACTTCGGTGAATGTTTACTCCTCCCAACCTGTTAAGCTTCTCTATTCTTTGCTCATTCCATTATCCAGTGCTCTGGTTCGTGTTAACCTTCTGACAAACTCCTCACTTCCTTGTCTGTGTTGTTACAACATGATTGCACTCCTTTCTCGAATAACAGTATTCAAATTTTACGTTTCGTAGCGTTATAAATTCTTACGAATTATTGCAAAGCGTCTCCTCGCACTCGGATTCCTCGTCTTCCCGGATGTAATCAGATTACGTTACATTCGAGAAAAAATGATCTTACCTTTTTTATATCCTTTTTATACTTTTTTCTATAAGGTCTATATNTAAGTAAAAAATAATTCGTACAAATTGCCAAAATGGTGACACTCATGGATTAATTTGTATTGGGGACCCTCGACGTAGTGATCCTCTGTATCGTGGAAATCATTGACATAAAACGCAGTTCATTTTACTTTCTCGCATATGTAAGTACTGTATTGTAATCGTGAAAAAAATCGAAAGCGAGATTTCGACGGAAATATCCATTTTGGCGATCCCTGATTCTGAAAAAGTGGTTTTTGGCATAACGTCCGTCCGTCTGTGCGCAGCGTTTCTGAGGAAAAAAAGATGAATCAAGTTAATGCACATTTCGTATTTACGGTACAATTTACTTGTTGTCGATGCACGCGCTCTAATTTTTTTAAGCAAAGGGTACTTCTCATGAAGGTCAAAGTACTTTTTTCAATGTTTCTCATAAACGGTTCCAATGATTTTGCTTAAATTTTCTGTACGTTAACTTCAATTACTATGCATTACATCCACATTAGCGGTATTTCGCTTGAAAGTTTCGTATAGATGCAGTGAAATAATTAGTCTGCTTCTCTTACACATTGGGTTACTGTTTCAAGAAGCTTGAATAATATTTAGCAGTGTAAATGTACCAATCTAACGTAGAATACACTTTTCATAAACTGAAAAGAAAGATATTATAATAGATAAGAGGAACCACTGCACACACGAAAATACACTAATTTCTGTCCACAACGAAATTACATTTACACAACACTTTTACGATATTTATAAGACTGATATGTCGCTCTATATTTTGAAATAATATTCTGAATATTTATTTTACTTTAAAATTTCAAATAAAAGAAGTAATAATTTCATCTAGCGACTTTGAGCATGAACAGAGCACTGGAAGAAAACCAAAATATAGAGGACCACGTTAGAAATAACCCTTTTACTATATTTTTTTCTCACTCTATGCTGCAGACGGAGAAACGTATATGAGAAAGTATGTGCAATGGTTTTTCACCACTAGTTCTTATATTCTTCTTAAAGAGGTCAACTACCAAGGAATTTTTAAACATATATACATTTGTGATACACTTAATTAATCCGAATTCTCTGTAATGAACGAGATTCATAAGCATTTTTGTTTATGAAAATTTTTGCTGTTGGTTTTGCCATGAACTCGAGTGCGAATGATTTATAAATAAAAACAAGTATTATCTTATTGTACCTACGGTTGTGATGTTCTTTCTTTTCTGCACTAAGGTCTGGTCACTGTAGTTGATCTTGGATGGGAACAAAATTTGCTCAGCCGTTACCGAGATGAGCTGTTTGACAGGTAGTGTTTATGGGTCGATTGGAATACGGTCTCTAACGAAAAGAACAAAATTAATCCTACTTTGTAATGAGACCATGACTCTTTCCCATGACCATAACACTTTCATGTGAAATTTATCAAAATTTCCGGAACTACTATTTACGGAAAAAAGAAATACACATATATAATCAGGTGACAGATTTGAAACAATGCAGCCAATTTTCTCTAATACGAGAAAAATCAGCGTTGAGAAAAAAAAGAGCTGCATAATATTGTAAATCTAGTCCAATGAAATCGTATGATTGAGCGAAATTTTACCGTTGATTTAACATTCAATGTGATTTCAAGTTCAACTTTTTTCTTCATGAAAACTTTTCTGGTTGACTGTAAATTCATAAAAAGTTGGAAAAATTCCTTTTTAATATGATTTGACGTTCTAGGTCGAGATAACCCCAAAGTTCAATTGAAGAACAAATTTTTCAATAATAGTATTTCAGTACTGATGTAATTAGATTGTGATTGATGGGAATGAGTAAGAAAGTCAAGTAGAGCTTCTTTAGTGACTTAATCCTTGACCTTTGTGGGGATTATCATGGTCAAATTGCACTCATGTTAGTTGTAAAAATGTGAATCAGGAAATCATTTCAAATATTTTACATTCTTCTTTCTTTCCCTTATTAATATTCCTGCTTCTTTTCAGCACGTATACCCTGGGTGAAGCAATATAATTAAGAGGGCACTTTCTTGTGAGGATGCGGGGGTTGGACGTAAATCGCGAGTGATGCAGAAGAAACTGGTAATGGCGTATGCTATTCGCGTTTAACTATTGCTTTACGGATGGAGCTGAATCGTCTGCGTAGCAATCGCGTCTGTTTCAGAGGGAAGGGTTTTTGCGTATCCGCTCGGCGATGACGCGTGAAAATGATGGGAACTTTATAGGAGCAGTGGGAAGAGAGATCGTAACTGTGGCGATTTTGATATGAAAGATGACTCTAGGAGAATTGCAAAAGATGATGTAAGTTCTTTAGTGAGAGAATGTGAAAATAGTAACTGAGGGGGTGAGGTCGGATGGTTTTTGCAATTAGGATATTTATAAAATAGGACGTATGTAGAAATCCTGTCGTTTTAAATATAGTTTTGAAACATGTTTTCGAGTAACTTTTTTCAAACCTATACCTCATTTCAAACGAGACACTTGACCGAGAATTTTCAAAGCTGTTCTTAATTTTTAGAATTCAAATGTTTGTGAGTCTTCATTACACAATAAAATAATTTATATTCATTCACCAATTTTTAAAATTTAATTTTGTGCGAAATATTTGCTCATTATTTCCCTACCCGATGCATGTAATACTGCCGGATTGCATGCAGGTTGGGTGTTTTGATGGCATGTCGTGCTGGTTTTAATGACGGAAATTAATGGTATTGTAAGCTTCGCTACACGGTCAAATACAGGAGTTTGAAGACATATGATGGATTATTTTTCGGTGTGTTTTCATGCGCAGTTTGAATTAATGGAAAAATAGAGTCTCATCGCGTAATTGCAAAAGATTATGGCGCACCGCTTGAAGTAGGATTATCATAGTACTAAATGAATTACTTATTTTTTAATCCAATATCATAAATTAATTATCATTCCTAATAAACGTGGACTATGTATAAATTTATACTAAAGGTAGCGCCAACGAACACTCTGTCTTGACGATATTTGATTACTCATTAATTACTGTCATTATATGCTTTAAATTAATTATTTAACGAATACGTGCGTTAATTCACACCAATTTTTCACTTAACATGAACATGATTATTGCCATACAACAAAGAATTTACTAAAGTTACGGTAAGTGCTGGAAAAGCCGACCAACGATCACAGCTGCCTGCACCCCAGTCGGAAAAGAGACTGTGGGGTTTCATTTAATGTATCCTCAATAAATCAATCATAGGAAGGCAATGTTTTGGTGAGGATGGTGCTAAAATTTTGAACAAGTACAGTATGTGAACATTGAGAAAAAAGTAAGCACGAGTATCTTGAGATATGAATTAAATTGTCCCTAATGTCATAAACGTCGTTTGTTTCAAACTCTTTGGTCATTCAGAAAACATGTTTCGTTAAATATCTCTGTGCTGAACACTCCTTCCTTACTAGACACAGCCAGTAGCAGAACTGGTCGCACCGTGAAGCTCAAGTAGAGAGAAATGAAGGATCCTTTCAGTGGTGATACAACAGGATATGACGTTGAAGCTCTTGGGTGTGTGGAGAGTAGAGAGGCCTCTGTGGTATAGCAGCGGCAACTACCGGAGGAAATGCGTATGTGCTGCACTCTAATCGTAAAGACGGTGAAAATGCCGCCTCGAAAGCGAAAAAACCTCTTATACCGTTCACTGTTGTAAAGCTCTGAGAATACTTCCGTCCTTTCTATCCCAACAGACATTGTCAGTATCGGTAACTCCATTGTGGCCCAGATTTTTCGTCGAATTCTTCTATTGAAATGCTTGGATATTCTATTGACATTCTATTAGTATTATAACTCGCAGCCAACTTTTTATCTTATCTAGGAATTTTTGCTGAATTTTTTGAATCCGCCTCTGCCTTAGGGCCCTTGATCGGAATTAATGGGATGGTCCCTTGCTTGCTTCCGGAGACTAAATTAGTTTTTTTTCCCTCCACGTGGTCATACTCAGTTTGTACTGTTTTTTGACAATAAATTTATTATCCCTTGCTAACTTCAAGAAGCTAAATTTCGCTGTTCGTCATCCAGGTATATTCGAGTTATTTAACAATTAATTATTGTTATCGTCTTTCCAATGTTATCTAAGTTTTATATTATTCCTCATTTAGTAATTATAGTAATAACGGAGTTGATAAGTAAATAAATTTAAAAACAACAAAAAAACATGAAAACTGCGTATGACCACGTAGAGGACAATTTAATTTACTCTCCGGAAGCAAGCAAGGGACCATCCAGTTAATTCCGATCAATGGCCCTAAGGCAGAGGTGGATTTAACATTTCAGTACACTACTAAGATAAGAATAAAATAGTTTGGTATATGTTATAATATTAACATAATCCAACAAACTTGTGTTTCATAATACACAAAAAAGTTATTTCCGAAGTGCGTATGATTTTTTCCCATTTTATTCGACCCTTAGTGTCTCCTTGTCTGAATAGCTTTTAACAAAACAAGGATCTCTTCTATTTTCCATTTGTCATTTATGCGTATGATTATCAAACTGTAGATATTANGAATAGCTTTTAACAAAACAAGGATCTCTTCTATTTTCCATTTGTCATTTATGCGTATGATTATCAAACTGTAGATATTATTCGAAAAATATTATTTAAAAGACGTAACTATTAAAATAATAATTCGATATTTATTATTGCAATAGAGAAACGTAGAGGGGTCTGTATTTAAAAAATCCATTAATGTACCGGGGATTAAATGGGGAGAACAGTATAGCTAATATGCGTATATTTAAATAGGAGATTAGTTGGAATGAAATCTAAAGCTTACCCAGATATGTTTTTGTTCCGAATTGGATGCTACATCATTGCAATTTAAGTATCTTAGTGATAGGTCAATTTTTAAATACCAGCTTTAATTGAATGGGGTATTATATTAAAGACAATAGGGAGTATAAAAATGTGTATTTGTTACACTATTTATGGATTATCATCACATATCAGAATATACCGATTTATCCTTCACCTTGTAAATAAAAAAATCACTTTTAGAAAAGATTAGTTTTAATAAAAGTATTTTCCAGCGTCGTAGCGTATCGGAGTCGCGACGTCCCTATTCCTTTATTAAGAAAAACAGAATACTATGAAAATCGACAATATGCGGCCAATTATTCTAAATTCAATTTTCTACAAAATTATTGAGAAGTGTGTAAACAAAAACCTCGTTACCTATTTAACAAAAAATTCAAATTATCGCACAAAGATATTCCAAAGATAAATCAAAGGAGACGCTACATTACAAATTTTACGATAATAAAATTTACGATAACACGCATAATGATTTTAAAACTTACGGACTATTTAAAAAAGTTAAAAAAGAATAAAATTTAATCATTTATTCAATTTTGTTAGAAAAAATTGAACGCAGGAGGCTACGTTGAACGCCGCTGGTCACGTCTTTTGCGGATGATGTTAACTACTTTACAGATTCTCAATAAAAGCAATACCTGAAGAATGACCTACACTGAGGAACGTGTTCAGAAAATGAAAAATGACAATACCAACAAAACTAATTACATGTATTTTTATCGGAAGGTTTGTGGATTCCAATCGTCAATAATTTTAATATTTCAATAATATTAAGAAATAACTCCAGTTGCACTGATAGAAGAAGTTTCAAATATCTTGGTGACATTCTAAATGAAAAAGGTCGTAAAACTCATTTAATGTCATTGCAAAACAAAGAAACTTTTAGCAAACTGAAAGTTCTATTTTCTTAGAAACATTTGTGGTAAATAACGTCTACGCAACATACATTATGGTTTGATTCATTCAAGATTATAATATGCTATTACTGTGTTGAGTGGAGAAAACAAATCTGAGAAAGAATCCTAACGAAAAATACAAAAAATTATCCGAATCTAAGAATATCATTCTACTTCTTTGTTCGACTAAGAGACATTCCAAACAGCATTTTTACGCATTATAAAACCTCCATTAATGTTTTATTAGAAGGGTTCAACTCGTATGTACTATGACACTAGGAGCAACAATCAAAAAGTATTTATAAACCCGAAAGTAAATAAATAACTATTCAATCAATAATTGTCTTCCTAACCCCGCCACAACCGAACAGTGATCAAACCGGAAGCATCCTATGCATTAAAAACACTTAACCTTCAACATAGAACATTAAAACAACTGTTAAAAGTTAAAAAATGCAAAATTATGAGAAAAATTCCAGGCCTTAAAATCAAGAATGAAATAAATTTCCCCAAATCAAATCAGGAAATCTACATTCCCAAAATTACAGATACAATACGAATGCGAAGAATTTATCGGAAATTTAGAAAGGCTGGCTCCCAATAGGCTAACACCAGATTCACACCTTTTTGAAAAATAAAAACAGCAGCCGAATTTGTACAAACAAACAGGAAAGGACCTTGAAAAATTAGGTTATCCATATTTATATGATCGTAAAATAATAAAAAAAATATTAAATCACGGGGATTCGAGGAGGAAAACAACCAAACAAAATACATGGTCTGAGCAACAAAAACAGATCCATTCGTTGCGTATTAGGGATTACTGGGCTAAAAAGAAGGTCAATAAGTGTTGATTCCGCGTGGTCCTGAGCGAAGAAGAAGAAGAAGAAGAAGAGGAGAAGAGAAGAAGAAGAAGAAGAGAAGAAGAAGAGGAGAAGAGAAGAAGAAGAAGAGGAGAAGAAGAAGAAGAGAAGAAGAGAAGAAGAAGAAGAAAAGAAGAAGAAGAAGAAAAGAAGAAGAGTCTTTCTCTGGAACAAATTTATTTAATCAACATCTAACATTCTGTTAGAGCATTCAATAGTTTAATATCATTCTGTTCTAATGAAATGAAATGATGATTCTCAATTTAAAAAACTTCATTTTTTATAAAAGAACGTTGCATAATATAGCAAAATACGCTCAAATAGAATAAATCTGGAACGACGGAAAAGTGTTACCCTGGAAACGACCGTTACGTACTTCAGTCAAGTCTTGTCATTTAATTTTTAATACTATACCTCACTTCCCAGCCCTGAAAATTTTATTTTATTTTAATATACCATGTATTCTAATTCTCGAAATAGTATTGAAATTCTTAATAATACTTACTTTTAAGTGCAATTTTTGTCTTCGAAGTATTCTGGATTAAGTTTCTACTAGTATATCACCAGTTTTATTAACTGGAAAATACTGGTTTGATATTTTTTAAAGAATTTCTATAACTGTACGTTATATTTATAAGAAGAAAAAAATATTTTATTTCAACAGATTTTCAAAAGTATAACCCTCTTCATTTTTGACATGTTTTCCTTCAAGATCCATTCAAGGCAATTATAACCAAATGGAAAAAACCTGCTAGGTCCTCGTAATTTTTTAGACGTAAAAAACGATAATGTGATAGACTGAAAGTCCTAACATGGAGTGTTTGACGCGGAATCCCTCCAGCGAACAAAGCGAGTCGAGTTGGTTATAAAACTGAATACAATTATTGAATAATAATTGGGGAAAGAAAAACGTCCGTTCGTTACCACACAATCAAGACTTAGATTTTGTTGTTTAATTAAATTTATGCTCTCATAATTAAATTGTTTCTACCTAAGTTCTGTCAATCAAAATATCTTGACTTCAAAGATATACTAATTATCTCTGATCCATTGGAATCACAGCCAGTTTTGAGCGATCTCTCGAGTTGATCTAATTACGTTAAGAAATATCTGTGTCTAATTGTTTTGTGTTATCGCTCGTACTCTTTAGTGCAATGATTGTGTTGAAAAGTTATGCATATTGTACATGTTCATTGATTTTTATGTAATATTCCACGACTGGTGAAAATTTGAAATGTGTCTTCAATTATGTGATAACTTTCGGTCAGGTGAAAATGGCTACGAGTCGGGAATCGATCCCGGGACCCGATAAGTTATCACATATCTTCTCCACGTGTAGGGAATACGGAAGAAATATGTACATATCTTCAATTATGTTGACAAAGATTTTTTAAAGTACCAATTTTAGCATTTCTGCTCAATAACTCTTAAACCAACTTAACGGAAATGTTTAAAATACGTGGAGTCTTAAGTTATTATTTTTTCCTACGAGTGATAGTCTATTTATATGTCCGTGATAATTTTGACCAGAAATTAATTTTCACAATTTCTTTTTTCGGAGTACGTTCGGAAATACCACTGACTTACTAAACACAAAATCTCAGGAATTACGAAGTCTTCAAACTCGAAATTTGACAATAAGGTTCCTTTTCAGAAGTAGATATCCGCTAAGAANCACCTCAGAGGTCTTTGGGTTTCACAAGTTGAATGAGAATGGTAGACGGGCACGGGTAGCGAGCGGGATGGCGCAGTCGGTAGGCGCATGAGCGCGCAAAGCTCAAGGTCCCGGGTTCGATCCCCGGTCTCGTCTCCCATTTTCATTCGACGTAACATGTTTAACAGTGATAACAGTAATAAAATACCCGATGAAGACTCATATCGGGGTCGAAAATTTACACACTTTGGGGGTAAGATATCCCTGCAAAGGGAGTATGAAGAAGGTCATATGTAAAAATAATGAAAAAATCCGATATTAGATTCTTAACCATATTTTGCGGTGCCGTTCAGATTGATAAGAACGTCCTGCTTTTTAATGCTCTCTAAGTTTAGTCAGTCCACATTGGAAATAATACATCCCTAGCATCCCTGAGATAGGGGTGTTAACGGGGGACACATGAAAATAACAAAAAACGACCGACATTTTTTAAGACGCAGAAGAGCAGAGCCACTCTCTCAATGCCGCTTACTCCACGATCACCACTTATGGTGGAATGTACTCCCTTTGAGAAGGGGCTGAATAGTAAATATAAATGAAAATGACGTATATTTGTGTTCAGATCATAGTTTTCTGGGTCATTGAACTTAATAGTGACATTCCCGAAGACGGGGTGGCCACAATCAGCCCGTATAAATTTCTGCAGCCCTAGAGAAGGGGATGTCATAAAAAGTATCCAATATGACCGATAACAGAGAAGATTCCGGAGTTTTCGGTGACTATGGGTCGATAGTGAAATCCCGATATCGTGTAAGTCCCCTCATGGAAGAAAGACGACACTAGAACCTCTTGGGGAGATGCGTGATGGTTTTGTGTGTAAAAAGAAAATGGGTTTATGTGTAAAAGTAATTGAAAACTAATTTTTGAAAAAATGCGTTGGATCCATAGTTATAGGATTGATAAAATATTTCATTAAACTACTAATGTCGTTAAGCTCACGTTCAGATTACATAGCACGGTATCATTGGAGCTCGGGATGGGAAGGGCAAAACGTAAAAATATCGTAAAAGGACATATAAAGTTCGAGCTCGTGGCTTGTGTGTATTCCAAGGTGGATTATCGAGCTTTAAGTGATGTTATGTAACCATTCAGATCACATGAGATGCGCGACACTCCTCAAGGTAGGAGTTGGGAAGAGCGTGACATGAAAAATTATCGAAAATGTTCGCTAAGAAATGATTTTACGAAAATCCACTACTAAAGGACTAAAATGAGGTTTGGGAAGTTTATAAAAGTCCCATGTTTTTAAAGTTGAACATTAAAATTGGTATACAGGATAATTGCTTGATTTGAGGACCTAGGCCGAACCTAGGTGGAAAAGCACGAGGCCTGTTATTCCATCCTTTCGGGTAGGAAATTAGGGAGGAGAGATGTTGTGTTTCCAGTGAATTTATGGTACCGAACCGACAACTGGAGTAGGAGCCAGTTGAAATTCTCGCCCAGTTAGGTCGAGAAAGGTTTGAATCCAGGATCTACCGCTATGCGATATCATGGAAGCGAGTACCACATCATCAATTTTATTCGGTATCAGTAACAACCAAGACATTTTCACCATAATCTAACGATCATAAATTTTGAAGATTACAATATTTTCTTTATACGACGCACGACGAATAAGGAAACGGTGGAATGACGTCCTAGTGAAATAGGAATAGAAATTTAGAAAACAAGGGATTTCGTAGAAGACCACATCCGTGATTAGGGAAGCTAAGCGTTTCTCAGGAGCACAGACGTTCATCCCAGCCACTCGATTACGATGTGAAGCTTGACTGCTGCCTGTTGGAGCTCGCTGCCTCCGGCGCTTCCACGTCGTTGGAAAGGATTCAGACAATCGCGTTAAGCCGCTTGGCGAGCTACTGCACCTCAGTGTAAACTTCACCGTGCGTTGGCAGAAGCACCAGCACCAGCACCACCCGTTCGCTTATTCTAGGTTTCCTCCCACGAAATTTGACTCGTCCATTAAACTGAAGTGGGTCGAAATTAATTGAAACCCAAGCAACGATGTGCATTTGCAGTGAATCGATATGGGATTAATACCATTTCATAGAATTCATCTCTGAATGAGGGAAAACGAAACCGTTCTTTCCCTTGAAAAGTCGCAAGCTTCTGGAGTTGTTACCTGGAAATGTTTAACCATTGCCATCGAGTGTGAAAAGATTGAATATATGGAATCGTCGTCACCCACGCAGACACCGCCCCGACTGCAACGCGTCCGCAATAGGACACTTTCTCCGGCCGCCCCTATGTGCCCGCCTGGCCAGGGTCGGTGCACAAAACATCTGCGAGAGATACAAGGGCAGCGAAGCCGGAGGACATCCACCCTCCAGCCAATTCTCGCTTCGTCGCCCGACCGCGCGCAAGCGCCTCTGTAGCACGCTTAGCGAAGTAACAATAAAACGAGATTATTTTCATGTGGTAGGGTTTTAGTTACATCCCACTCCCACATATATATTACCTAATAAAAATATTAACTATTGGTCTGGAGATACTACGAAAAAAAATGATTACACATTTTCCCAGTTTTTTAATCCATGAATTATTTCAATGCTTTATTGTGAGATGACTCATCTCATATTTTACTCTCCTAAACGGCGTGAATTTCTTTCTTACCTACCTAAGAAAGGAACCAACTTGTTTGATGGAACATGAACTGAAATTTTAAAAGGAAAAATGATTAATCATTTTCAAGTTTCAGATCAAAAATTGTTCTGAATCACATATTCCATAATTACTTTTCATGATATAATCATTCTGTTGATATTGATGATTTAATGTATTGTTGAAACAGAAAGAAATTTATTCTAATCCAAAAACTGAACCCAATTTTACCTCGTTTTCTTTCCTACAAATTAAACTGGAACACTTGCTAGAGTGATCTTTTATCTGTTCTATTTAGTTACATCTCACATAACAAAGAAATTATAGAATATTTTGTCAGGTAAAGTTCATGATAAGTTACAAACTTGCTTCCGGACTTACTGGCAGGATACACAAACTACGTTTCACATTTATCGATTCAAATATATTGGTCAGAGATATTTGAGTCAGCAATAGTAAACACTACAAAACGTGGAGGAGTACAAAATTTGTTACATGTTTCATAACAACAAACAAATACAATAATAATAAACAAAAAGCAAATTAAGTTAAAAATAATTTAGTAACGACAATCTCGAATTAATGCTGCATATCTAGATATTTTTGATAAGGTTTATCTTCGAAATCCTACGCTAATACATTTTATGATGACTATAAATTCCTACAAGTCGTAAATGAGGTGTCAGTGATAAAATTTCCAATCCAATTGCAATTTCTATTATTACACGCGTTTCCACAAAACGCTTTGAAAAATGAAGGAACTTGATCATACTAATAAAACAGAAGTATTATTCTTTTAGAATAAGAATAAGACGCCTTTAACCTTGGAGGCAAATTAATGAGAATAAAAAATTATTTGACTATTGGCTATCAATTTATTTTCATACATTCTTACATAAATAATAAAGTTTAATACTCCTATTTTTTTCAATATTTTTCCAAATGTATTTAGTATGTGTTAGTTTCCTAGTTTATAACGGTTTGTTTATACTTACTATTCCAAGCGTCTTTTGAAGATAAATACAATAAAAAATACCAAACTAAACTACTACTGTTACTGTTATTGAACTATTACTGTTACTATAATAAACGAAATATGATGCAAAATATTTTTAAAAAAACACGTATTGTCATATATTAAAGTTATTTACCATTTATTCTTTGACACGTGAAACAGCGTGTACTGCAATACTTTTGAAATGAAATTCATGTATGATTACCATTGATGTTTTTTATTCAAATGTATTGAACAGTGTATACAGGAGTTTCTTGTTTGTGGAAGATGTATTATATTAGTTATGCCATGAAGCTCCTTCAATTTTTTTTAGTGTTAAAAATTTTGAAGGAGTTGACTATAAATCCCATCCAACTCCTATTGGTAAGAATCCAGAAAAAAATTGTAGAAAAGTATTTTTGTCTTTCAAAATTTACTGCTTTTGCATTATTATGATGGATCATGTATAATATAAATTATGATATAATATCATGTATAATGTAAATTATGATATAAATTATGATCGATCATGTAAAATATTGGTATGTCCTGAGTTTGATTTTTTTTCGTTATGTACGGATATTCGTTAAAGAGATGATAAATTAAAGTATTTTAAAAACAGATAAAGAATAATATTTTCAGAACAAAGGTTACACTTCAAAGATTAATCAATTTTAGGCTCCTTGAATTTATTTGTTGATGGACAAATCCCAAGATAGCCGCAATTTGACAGTTAAAATGTAATGCAATTAGTTAATATTTAGTAGGTAAGTAGCTGGCCATAACTAATTGAGCGCATGCGTTATACATTTCTCGATTTATTATCAGAAAAAATTGGCACTTGTAATCTATATTAACTTCACAAGAAAAAAGGTTTGTAGTAAATACGAGAATATCAAGGACTGACTCTATTCAACACGGAGGATGTGCGATATTTATACAGAGGCAAAATTCAATCTACATGAGGAATACATACATGAGACTCTGAACATACGACAGGCATATAAGTGAGACAGCAAGGAAAAGGAGAATGAAGTGTACAAAGACGTGAAAAGACAGTAAACTAAATAGTAAATAGTAGAACTGTACTAGATAGTTCTATATATACCGGACCTTCGTATTGCATAGCAATGGAGACGATGAAATACTCCAATCATTTTTTGTTTCTTCCTAGACGTGTCTTCCCCTGTGTACATAAATATTGCTACAAAATGACAAAACTTGATAAATTTTATGAAGACTAATTTCTATAATATTAACAATGAACAATATAATACATAATAATTATTGTACTTGATGGGGACACGTTATTCAATTTGTGCATATTTTCATTCTTCTTCATGACTTAAACTTCCGAGGCCTTTAAAATATCCTTCAAAAATAAGAATTTAAAAGAGGGATCATTGACTTTTTAAAAGAAATAACAATTACTATGTGCAATATTTTGATTTTTCGTTACAAGGTAGAAAAAATGACAATATATGTTTCTTTTTACATGTAAAAGTCGATGGCAAAATATTTCAGTTCTCTAAATTCCGTATTGGTTGTAAACAACAATAATATATAATCCTGTACCACAATTCAATTGTGTTCCAATTTCGAATGGTTTTTTTCTGGTCTTACTTAAAATATTGTTCTTTCATATCACGTCCACACCGTGAGGCATGACACACATTTTGAATGAAATACGAATTGTTTTTATCTTCACCCAGAAGCACAATATGTGTCTCTACTGTTGAAATAATATAACCAGCTATACAAATTTTACACATCTGTGAACAATAGCATGCCATTATTTGATTGCATGACAAGAACCTTTAAACTGACATATCTGTATCACCGTCATGTAAATGTTTTCTGACGTTTACGAGTATATGTGGAGGTACTTCTTATCTTGATGGAAGTTACGTTTCATAAAAATCGAAAGAATGATTCCTCGTAAATATTTCAACTTCTTAATAAATATTGCTTTCCATATGACTTCGGATGATGTAAGTGATGTTAATATCTCTTATTCTTTATCACGTCATTGTTATAGTACTCTAGATACTGATTAAATTCCATTTTCCGTGTATGTTGTTTTTCCTCCTTTTTGTTTTTAATAGTTTATTTCTAACTGTACGCAACCTTGGCACGGTTATGTGCATTAATTATGTAGCCTCATCCTGGCCTAGGTTTTCCTAAGGGGAGTGGCGGATTTTTCTTGGGCGGGATTATCTTTAATACCTTTGTTTTATTAATCTCGAATTTTTACTGCACAAATATCTACAATTTATTTTGGAATAGATGGATAACAGTACATATTTATTAAATAATTTATTTCACAAATATTAAATTCGCCACTGCCCTTGGGTCCTTGATCGGAATTGATGGGATGGTCCCTCGCTTGTTTCCGGAGTGTAACTTAGTTTATTGCTCCCCACGTGGTCATACGCAGTTTACAACTTAGTTTGCGTCTTTGGCATCACAAATTGTATACAATAGATATTAAGAACAAAAGGATATCCTTATCAGTATACGCAAGGTCCACAACAGGAAACGTAATAAGATTTTGAGGCTAAATATTCTTAAAGAGATTTAACTGACCCTTGAGCTGCCCCCCACCCCCGTCCGCCTACTGTTTGCATGCTTGGTTGCGGGTGTGAATTCCTGAGGATCACAACACGTTGGTATTTCTGTAAGACAGGAAGTCACAGGTGGCTTCGCGGACGGTTTGCAATGAATCGACAGTTCGCGTGGCGATGAAGGAGTCGGTGGCGGGGAGGGAGACGGTTGGGGTAGGGATATTGACACGTTGACTTCTCGTTACATGGATCCTGCAATGTTCGCTAGTGCATCGATTTGCCGAGATTATGACATTGTTGTCTAGGGGTATGGTCAGAGTATAGACGTAGAAAACATGGATGGCTTACCGCTGTGCTGTGTTGGCATCTCCTCCATTTCCCTTGTATCAGTTTGGCACAAACATGTCCTACATATTCCATTCATTCTCAAAAGAAACACAGCGATAATTGACTGGATTGTCTTCTGTCGCATACGTCCACTGAGTTAATTTATCATTAGTAATTAGTTTATTTCTAACAATAAGAAGACTTTGAACTTTGAAATGTTAGGTTCACATGAGAAGTCATTGAAGAGGAAATGTGCTGTTTTAGGTATATGGGTTTATTTTAAAAAATGAATCAAGTTTAAAGAACGTTTTCAGTACTGTTAGAAAACAACTTATATTCCGATGCTCTTTTATATATTACTTGGTCAACGCGCGGATAATTACATTAATTAAAATTCTGCATGAAAATACGAAAGTTTACTTCTACGTAGCAAATCTAATTTATTTAGTATAAATAAAATGGCAGAAACTACTTTCCCCCATATCTTCTAGCAAGAGTCTATTTTTGATTTGTCATGACTCACGTAGTCAAGTTACGTACTTTTCAAATAAAGGCATAGGGCGTCATTTCTCCATGAAATTTTAAAATTCTTTTATCTCGAAAAGGAAAAGGAGAGTAAAGAAAAAATATTAAATCTCAGAGACATTTTAAACGTTCAATACTTCATTTCTGTGATTTGTTGCCCAGAAAAGGAACGAAAAATTCTAGGGAATATTTGCGTATTAAGGTATATTATACTAAAGAAGAAATATAAATTTGAACGCGTGAGGAAGATTTTACAATAGTTCAATTGATGTACACATATTTAATTACTATCCTGTGATATTTCACTGAAACCTCTTCCGGTGAATTCACTGACATTTTTTCGAATCCCAACTTGAAACCGAACTTACTGAAGCAGGTGAAGATATTTGAGATAGAAGGCTATTTGCGTGGACACTTCTCTCTGAGGTCGCAGATCTTTGAAGTTCAGGAAGGGCATCGCAAAGGGATTCTTAGAGCATAATTGATCAGGGTCGGCAAAGGACTTTTGCTTAGAACTCCCTGTATCAGTAAGAGGCAACAAACGAGTCACTTACAACACACCCAGTGATCAAAAGATAGAGAGGTCAAACTAATTTTAGATTTCTTTCGGGTTTTGGGCGGTCTTGGATTTGACGACGACTGCCGGGAGTTATACGCACATCAGCTACACGCATGGGAGAATAACGACTTGTGCAAAAGTAAATTTGTTGTTTCTTTTATGTATATATGATGTAGTTTCTTTTACGTATGTGAGAAATGTAAATAATAAGAATTGAAGGGATTTAATTAAATAACATGGAAATTTACACACAATTGTTAATAGAAATTACAATATTAAAATCATACTAAATGAAATTTACTCCCTACCAGTTTAACAACCCTTATTACACTCCACTCAACTGAACAATAATGATATAAATCCAATATTGTTTCTCATTAGCATCACTTTCCGCTTATATCCCAAAATCAGATTAGCATAAAATTTTCTCGTGTTTACCTCTAAAGCTCTGAAAAATTGAGGGTTCATTCACTATGGCAAAAGTTGTATCGTGATTGAGATTAAGATTATAATATCTTACACTGGAACTCTATTCGTCAGCCCTCAGATTCAGGGGTCTCTCATTATATGGTTTATCGTTTGGGTGTTTTGTTTCATACCTGGGAGAGTTACTCGTTGGAAGTTCCGTATCTCTAGGTATCTTTTGCAGAACAGACGGGCATTTATAATTGGTCCCATTTTCAATCAGTTAATATATATATTTATTTACTTCTCAGTTTGAACAGTCATATTCCTATTGTTAGAAATTACATGCCTTAAACTCAATACCTACATTTATGTAGGTATTAATTGTGATTACTTTCTCTACAGTTCATTTTTCGTATCATCCTTATCTTTCTGTCTCTGTGTTGAACTATTCTCTTGTCGCATATCATGAGAATGAACTGCGTCTATTTTCTTAGAGGCGTTCCCTGTCCCTAACATGGGGAGAGGTAGATGCGTTCTACTCACTGAAAAAATATCCTTTCACTATCCTCTATAATTTCCTTTCATCCCATCGTCTCAAAATTTTCTCTCCGAGTTAGATTAATTTTCTTACAATTTCATCTTGAAATAAGACCATTTCCTTCTGGTCTTAGAGGACGCTGAAACATACATAACTCGATGAAACCGTTTAATTGAATTCAATATAATTCAAATTAAATAATTCAAATATTTAATAAATGAATAAATAAAATAATTCAAAAAAGTCAAATAAATAAGTCAAAATAAAAATCACTTCTTTGTGGCGAGTGACAGTAGTCTGAGTAGGTTGCTCTCTTTTTTCTTGTGCAGGCAGACATACATTCTAAATAAGACAGTGAAGTACCGTTGAAGTGTTGGTCAAGATTTACGAGTAGCGAAGAAATCTTGCGTTTAGACCAATTTTTTAAGATTACAAGAGAATAATATTTACCCATTGTATTTATTATTGATTAAAATGGATGAAAACATAGTGTCAATGAAGATTAGAGCACACTAATGGCTGCACTACTTAATTCAAGTGACGTGTTAATCACAGTCCGGCTGATTTTCTATCTTTTAGAGTTCTAGCTATAGTTCATAGCAAACTTCATGAAATGAGCGGCATGTTTTAATTATGCGCACTAATAAAGATAAAAGTTTAATTTCAACTATGAGTTTTCCCTAAAAAGATGATAATTAGCTTATACTCATTCACTCCTAATTTGAATGTCCTGCTAGTCTAGTAGGTAGTGTTCGGCAAATCTATCGGATCGAGTCACGCAAAATACTTGTTTTTGCCAAACAAATTTTTTCACCGAACACAACAAGATGAAAATACACTCATAGTAAATGGGATCCTCTTGATGCCATAGTAGATAAAAACTTACATCAAAGTGAGAGGATTCCTCTTGTCGTAAGAACGTTTTAGGGGGGAATGTTCTTTATTTCAAGCTTTCTTCAATTTCCCATATACATATGTTTCAGAAATCTTGAACTTCACTTCCATCTCTAACAATTTGAAACATTATTTTGTTCTAATTACACTTGTTTTCTTTTGTTAACTGTGAATTTGGTTTCTCTTTCACTATAAAACACGCATTCCTCTGTCTTTGTCACATTCGAATTTACCATCAATATTCCATATCCCACTCATATAACTGTCCAGATCACCGTGTGAAGTTAATATTGAGTCATTAAATGATTTTATGATTACATGACAGTCTGCATTTACGAGTGAAGAAAACGATTTCTGGAAGAGATTTTTCGCCTTCTACATAGGTACCGGTCCACCGAGTTTGCTTCGTTGCGTCCGCGCCTGGGGTACATCGCAGGGGCTGTGGTGCTGTGAGTTCAGAAACTCCCGTTTTCATACTCGTTGAGAAGCTTTTTATATCACTCAAATATGCTGAAGAAAGCACGCATAATTTGATAAGGATTTATTGATTTATTTTCCTATTACAATTTCTCCCTTATGTTGTTAAGTATTTCAACACGACAGATTTAATATCTTTAATTCCATAATTTGGGTTTATCTTTGTTGATGGTCATAGGACACAATAGTCATGTATTGTTTTCACCCATCTCTACATGAAGATTATTCCCCGATAATTAATATTTTTCCTGCTGTAATTTACCCAAAATATCCATTACTTATACCGTTAAACTTTCGTGGTGAATCTCTCCCGTTAATCTGCGACCTCAAAACCACAAAAGAGCAAAAAATCACTACTTTTTCAAAACTTTCCGGGTTGAAACACCGAATGACTGGACTAAACGTGAAACTCACTCACTCATTGCCTCATTCTGGTATCGTACATCTAGTTCACTTCTACTAGTCCAATAGACTTCAAACTTAACGCATACAAACCTTTAGGTGACTAAGAAACAATAAAAAATCAAGAAATGCCGAAAATTTTAATTTTATTACCTTTCTCGAGATGAAAAGTTCACCCCGTACAAAAGCATCGATGCATTGTTGATGACGCGCTCGATGCAAAAGTACTGACGTTGTCGAGGAAATATTTCTTCGTTTTTCATAAAACACATCGGAGCCTTTCTGGAGCTCGGCTGGGGTGAACCCTCCACAGGTGAATCTGAGAGGACATGTAAAAAGACGCTCCTCTTCCATGCGGTGGCAGAATACAGAAATGAGCTCAAAATTTACAAACCAAATATAACAATTAAATTCTTTCATGATCTCTACATCTTGTGAATGCGGATAATATTTGCAATGTATAGTCATCTGCGACTACTCGTAAGGCAAAGATCCTAATAATAAAATAAATGTATTAGATTTCTCGTCAACAAAAACATGGCGTGTGTACGCCATTCTACCTTATCAATAATTCTTTCTTCTACATCATGCATTCAAAAAGAAATTCATCATGTTGCACATATTTTTCCTCTAAAGAGCTATCGTTTTGTCAAAATTAATAAAATTTATCAAATATTTTTATCATATCAGGTTTTGCTTCTCTGTAACTGAATGACATTTAGCACATAAAATAAAAGCATTATTTTCTTATTGCAGATGAGCTCGTTATCATTTCTCTCAATATACAAACTGGAATGTATAACAAAATTAGTACTCGGTTATACATATAAAAGAAAATTTGGGATGCATGCTTGAAAATACATTAATTTTGAAATTGAAATAATTTTTTATAACAACGAAGAGCAAAAGCAGTATATTTTTAAAATAACGCAATTTGTGGACAACAGAAAAATTAGTTTCGTTGAGACTTATGATAATATAACTCTGAATTTACAAGGTATTTTGAGTACGTATGCCATCTCGACAGTAAAAAAAAGAGGAGTTTTCCGTTCACCGTAGTAAAATATTTAAATAAATAAATAAATTTATTGTCAAAAAAGCAGAACAAACTGATTACTAATGTTATCAAAATAGTGTTATATTTATATTATTCAATATAAAATATTTCAAAATGTTATCTTGAGAAGATCTGGACGTTTCATCTTCCGAAGTGAAACATCTCCCCACATTCCTTCTCTCCGAGCGTCGTCACACATCGCGAGACGATTCGAACGTCTTTGCCACAACTGTAAAACCCTCTCCACACCCGGAAGACCCTCCACATCCATCGAATCCAATATCGTCGAGACCCAAAACCTCGTCGCGCGCTCCCCAGTGGCAAGGCAGTCGAGTGATCCTCAACTCATCGCGTTTTCGCTTGTCATCCTTCAGTCAATACCGCACGCACGTCATCGGCTCCGCGGAGAAAGACAAGTTTCCGGACGCGGGACGCCTCCACGCCCGCACCCCCCTTTCACTCTTCACCGCCCTGCCATCATGGGGCGCTGCGGCGTGGAGCGGAGCGGGTGTATCTGGGAATATCGACCGCCAGAGTCCACCGCTCGCTCTCCTCTTCTCCGCACTACGTTCCTCAGCACGCCTCTACACGGCAGCGACCGAACACTCGATCTCAATGGCCAAAATAAATTTCTTTCATTCTTCTCTGCCTTTTCTTATTATATTACGAAAGATTTTTTTCAAACATCGGCATTTAAAAATTATTTCTTCACAAAATCGGTTTTGACCGGTTCTCGTATCATCTATATATAAAAAAACTTATTATATAATCGTCAAAAGTGGATTTTTATCGTCATAAATCCATTAAATTTTGACAGATTAAAGACAGGTACTTATCTAAAGGAGTGGCTACACCCCCCTACCCGTGCCTCCCCCATCAATCCACATAAGTTTTATGTTATTTTCATAATGAAAGTACTTGAAGTCGATATAAAATATTATTAATTGATCATTTGTTAATTAATTAACTATGTGAGTTAAATGAAGCAAATATTCGTGACGCTTTCACAAGAAGACTGGCCACCTCCCGAAATAAATCTCGAGCTAAAGGACTGATGAACCGTATGTTAATTTCGTTGAATCAGTCATACAAAACGAAAATCTTGACCTGGGGATTTAACACAGTTATCGATAATAAGCCATGAAGACACAACAGAGACTGTATATTAAAAAATATCTTTTATCCATATTTTCTAAGACTGCATGCTAATCTAGAGAAAGTAGATCTGATATAATTTGAAAATAAAATTAGTCATATTTTTTCAAATTTAAATTCCCAATGAGAATTGTGGGTGATATAAATATTCTCCACCACAAGAGATATCTGCTTGCGACGATTATGTTCAGTGGTTCGTTCGTGAGGTCGACGTTACTTTTGTACGATGGAAAATTCTTCAGGTTTAGAAACGACGCGATACCAAAAGTAAACAATATTGACTTTTGATTGTTCACACAATAGTGAAATACATCTTTCTCATATTTTTGCATTCGAAGTTTTCAGGCGATAGGTCATAAAATGCGATTCTCAGGCAATCCTGTTTGAAATCACTGGCGGCGAAATAGTTCATGTGTGTGTTTCTACTCGTACATATAATTTAAGGATGCGGCCCTATTATAAATCATTCACTAAAAAGTTGATTGAGTATCCTTAGGTGGAAAAAAGATCTAACAGAAGAACTATTGAAATGCTGGCTGAAAATAAAATGTTATTTGGTACCAAAATATAGATATACTTGTATAGTAGATCCCTGCGTTATTTGAGAACCACTTGAGTGGTATTTTGTCTACCTATGCTTTATCAGTGGATAATAAAACATGAACTTTTGTCTGTAGATTATTCAGTAATTTAGAACAGAAAGAAAGTAGTTTAAGACAGAAGTTTTTTTTACATTTCCAGTAATTCATATCAATATTTTCTCTTAATTTTGTAAAGATACATTTTAGATCAGTCATTGAACACGACAATATTATCACGTGTTTTGGTGTTGGACGTCTCATATCTCTCTCATTTAATCAATATTTCATTAAATTAGTGTGTTCGTACAATTTTCTTCTTCTTTTTCCCCTCCTCGGTGGTTGAAATAAATAAACGAATAAAAAAAATGGTATGAAAAAAATGTTTATCTCAGTTCCTATGCTGTTTGATGTGAACTTAGAATGTTCTACTATCGGATAAACAGAGTACAATTTTTCCTTTTCTGACGAACTCGATTATTCTGCTACGTTGACAAAGGTTTCTCAAATCCAATCTGGACACGATCGCTGGAATAGTGCCTTCTTGTTTCTCCTTCCCTGGAATCGTGACCTTTCCTTCCCAATTCCCGAATAGTTGAAATATAGTTGTTAGTAATAGTAAGAGTTAGTTGTACTAGGAGTAGTAGACGGTGAATAGAAGAAGGGTTGACTTTTCAGTAGTCACAGCTATATGAACTGGGACATTGAAGTAATAAACTTCAAATTTTCTCTTTCCCCGCCGGGTATTGAACTCGGGGTAACTTAGTACTGAGTAAGCATGCTAACCCCAGAGTTTCCGTAGGGTTCCACACTCCATGGCGTAGGTGCTCACTTCTCTGATACCCTCATACGCCGTTACGCACTTCCACTGCATGCATCCGTGACGCATCTCCTCCATGCTCGTCACGAACGAAATCACACCTTGGAATTCGTGGCGCATAACGCTTTGAAAGAACTATCACATGTGAACAATTATAATACGGTTGTACTATAACTCGTATAAGCTAAGTTTCAGCCTGAGGAGATCTGATTCAGAATTGATTTACATGACTTGTAAATTGAAGTTTTGTACAGAGGCTAGAACTATTGATAGAAATCTCTTAGATTGCGGTGAACCTCACCGCCAGGTAATAGATTAAACATGTTACGTCGAATGAAAATGGGAGACGAGACCGGGGATCGAACCCGGGACCTTGAGCTTTGCGCGCTCATGCGCCTACCGACTGCGCCATCCCGCTCGCTACCCGTGCCCGTCTACCATTCTCATTCAACTTGTGAAACCCAAAGACCTCTGAGGTGGCCTCGTAGA
>NNCF01125876.1:335969-357870 GCA_002313205.1 Laupala kohalensis | reverse complement strand
TTTGGGTTTCACAAGTTGAATGAGAATGGTAGACGGGCACGGGTGGCGAGCGGGATGGCGCAGTCGGTAGGCGCATGAGCGCGCAAAGCTCAAGGTCCCGGGTTCGATCCCCGGTCTCGTCTCCCATTTTCATTCGACGTAACATGTTTAATCTAGAACTATTGAATTTTGTAACTCATTCCTTCCTTTGGTTGATCACGTATATATGGGAAATTTTTACATTGGTAATTAAAATACAATCTTTTTGGTGGTGTTATATCCTCCATTTCATTTGTTGAGTTCAATATAAACAATGTTAAATGTGTTGAGATGATAACACTACAAAAAGGAATTATTGTACTTTCTTCGTTGATGATTCACCACAAGTGATAAACGGTGTTTCTCGGTGTTTGAGAAGCATATTTAAATCTATGGTTCATCGAGGAAAACAAAATCTAGCTGACAAAAAAACGTAGCAAGTTAAAAAAAAAAATTTCTCTCGAGATATTAATGATTTTTTTTTATGTTGGAGGAGGGAGTAAAGTTCCCCAAAAATACTATTTACGAATACGAGTATATTTATTGTTGACCCTTGGTCATTACTTGAAAAATAACTTCGTAAAATATTTCTGATCCAGAAGTTCTTAAGTTTCCAGTACTGTACTTTCTTCACACTTCATGGGATAGGGCACATCCTACATCCTCGCGATATGTTGTATGAAAATGTAGCACTTACATCCGTGATCGTCCATAACAATAACATCGCTGACAGACATTATCGCTTCCGATTTCCTGTATTTCGCGAAGTTGACGTTTTTAAATTTAGATCTCGCAGTGTATGCTGTGGAGATGGACATTGTTTTGCAAAGAGAGCGACTAATGAGAAGGTCGTTAAAATGCTTCTCTGAGCGCTTTCAGTAGACGAATGTCGTTTACCGAGGATAGATGTCGTCTCTATTTGCTAGTCCCGTCTTCTTCACGAAGTTCACGTAAGTCGTTAAGTTTATTTCTGCATAGAAAAACATGTACCCTACAACATTCTTTGGTCAATTGATAATAAATATTGTGAATTAAACATGAGTGGGCATATTATACATACTTTACTATTCTAAATTTAAAAATTATACATACTTTACTATTCTAAATTTAAAAATGGGCGTTAATAGTGGAATGTATTTCCGCGTTTGGATTCATAGTTTATAAAATTACAATTTTATTTATGTTTTTGTTATTTATTAAATAAATTGCTATTGTAAGTATTGTGTGGAAATTAGGCTCCAAGATCTATTTTAGGATCACAGTAGCAAATATTATTATACCTAATGCAGGTGTGTGATGTATTATTATAATATGCTGCAGGTAACCTAATCATTTATATTTACTCATATACATTTCTTTTGTAGTACACATTTATAAATAATTTGTAATGTTTATTTCTATCCTCGGGTTTTATGTATGTTATTTAAATATATATTTTATTATATACCATCTATTTTCGAAATAGAATCTCTAGCTATAATGCATTTCATTTTATTATAAAATGTATTTGAAAAGTTTAGTCGTGGGTTCATGAGTGAATAGTGATAGCTTCACAAGAGAATCATTTTTAATGAACACACAGTTTTACTTTGTAAATCATTTTATAAACTGAGTGTTGATTCTTGTGGAAATTTGCTTTTCATCTTTAATCGACATCGCATATGTTTAATCAAACTGAGTCTCCAATATTGAAAGTAATTTTTGATATTTATATTTTTAATTATATATAACTTTTTCTGTGTATATTGTTTACGAAATATGAAGGCTATATTCATTATTTATCATAGCAATTATTGTTATGTAGTTATAGTTCAATATATGCTGTTATAAACCTCTACATTTTGAAGGAACGTCTTAAAATCAGTACAATGTGGTTCCTTCCTTTTTTATTTGAAATCACGACAAGTGTAAGGACTTTTTTACATTCTACCAAAAAATACACTTAAATTATAGATTATGTTGAAAACGTGGAAAAAAAGACGAGACATTATCATTTGAAAAACTATTAACGTAAGAAAATATTGAAATTTCAACTAGAGAACAACGCCACACCTGTGTTCCGAGAGGTGGATTCGTCCCTGTAAAATGGAAACTCCAATGTTTTGCCCATTCTTCTCTAATCTTCCTCAAATCACATTAAACCGAAAGACGTAAATAAATATTCACAGATATTACTCTAAGGAAAGCATGGGTATTCCAGTGTGCCATCGTCGCTAATATTTTGACATGATGTACTAACAGTCATTATGTTTCAGTATTTAAAATTTCAGAACCATTTTCGACCTGCACTTGTTGAAAGTTCGTTCCCTTGTAAGACGTAGCTTCGTTAATGGACATGCGACTTGTATCGGACAGTCTCTTACATATCTTGACAAATGGCGTGAAGCACTGAGTAGGAAATATGACAGTCAGTTCCGAAACTACCCTTCGTTTCCCCTTGGAATTGTAAGTCTCCTCAGTTGACTTGACAGTATACACGGTCTGATTTTGTCCTTACGTAGTTCGTGTTATAAAATTTCATTTCAAGTAAAAGCTTTACGTTAATGCCCAAATAATGATAGAAAACTAATTTTATATGAATCGGATCGAACTTCATTTCATTTCCCTGACCATTTCATACCTCAATGTCCTTAATATCTGGCAACCTGTCTGACATACATTTTTTTAAGTACATATTTATTCCGTGTACCGTACACTGGAGATTATATGTGATAACTTTCGGTCAGGTGAAAATGGCGACCAGCCGGGACTCGAACCCGGGAAATTTATCACATATTTTCAAGTAAGCTGTTATTTTTAAAAAGTGTGAGTTTCTAAAATTACCTCTTTTTTAAAAATTTGGGCAATTGAATTCCTACTTTCACCAACGCACTAGGTTCTTATTATTTAGAAATACTAATATTAAACGACGTTTTATTTAATGAAATTGCAGGAACAATTGCCGGAAATAAACATTTTCTATTGTGTAATAGTACTTTTAAAATGTTTCCAACAAATTTTTGGTCTTTGCGAAGCTTACATTTTAAAAAGTCTTTGCTTAAGTGTTTTGGGTACGTTCGTTTTCATTAAAATTTAACGGAGATTTTTCTGTGATGATTATTGAAATCTGGCAACTGCGCATTGTATAATCAAATCACGATGGATCCTTCGGTGACTGAAACACAACACACGGTGCAGAAAGATCGATCAGTACTGTCTCTCTCTTTCACTGTCGTGTCCAACAGGTGGATCTCGGCATCGACTGCCGATTCCCACGTAGTCCATGCGCGATGCGGTGTTGTCTGTCAGGCGCTTAGCGTTTGTCATAACGCTCAGTGACGGAAGAGGGTGAGGGTGTGAGAGTTGGGGGTGGGGTGGAGACGGAGAGAACGTAGAGACGTCTCAGCTTAATTAGTGATGTCACATCCAACTTGTCGTTGACACGCTCTGTCGTTCCTGCACTTCATCCCCATCTGCATCGCTAAAGCTAACATTTTCCTCACCTAATACAGTGAGGCAGTGGGTCTCAAGCTTTGACCCGTCGTGGACCATACTACATGATACGAATCTTATTGTAAATTAAATGTGGGAGTCTTATTTTCTATAAAGAGACATGTAATTTATTAAAAGTTTTACTCTGTCTACTCCGCTCTTGCCAACAAAAGAAGGATTTTCCTTGCAATATCTTGATTTCAACACGGATTTTCATTCAACCGAGGAAGATTCTGCATTATGACCAGTAAACAAATTCTGGATAACAATGAAAATTGATAGCGGGGAAAGATTGA
The DNA here is from genome assembly GCA_002313205.1 of Laupala kohalensis. Lineage (NCBI taxonomy): Eukaryota > Metazoa > Arthropoda > Insecta > Orthoptera > Trigonidiidae > Laupala > Laupala kohalensis. The sequence goes on along the minus strand of NNCF01125876.1, from coordinate 354,085 downwards.
ATAATATTTTAGAAATAATCTATTTTTGTTTATTTGGTTAGTTAAATTAGTTTATACGAAAAATATATATTTCTCATAAAACATCAAATTTTAAGCGATATATAATTTAATCGTGTACGTATTTTTTTTACTACAAGTAATGCATTGGGCAAGTGACTTTACCACTTTTGCCTTGAATTACCATTTTCTTCAACGTTTTCTTTCATTGGATAATTTGAAGGTTGGTGGTTTAAAAAAATAAAAAAAATAATGTACGTTGTAAAAATTTAGTAGAGAATGTTTTGTAATTCTCAGATATTTGTGTGTGGATAATGTCTTTTGAGCTTTGAAACTATTTAATAATTCTATTACCATAAACATGAGCTAACTTTGGTCTAGAATAGGAAATTTTACACTCGTGGAGAATTTTGGGGAAATACTTCAGCTTTCGCGTTTCATTTCCTTGCGTGTTGTTCTCTGTCAAACTATTCCCGAACTCTTCACCTGACTCAGTTATAAAGTTGTTCTTTGGCCGCGCAGTTTTTCTTATCTTTCTCGCAAAACACAATTCTGACACGTATTTACTTAATCTCACTTTTAAAAGTTTACTGAACTCTCTCTCTTCAATCTAATTTTATACTTTTTCACTCTTAGTTCGAAGTTTCCTATTGATTTATTTCCTAATGTTTGTCATAAAGGGATGTATCCAAATTTGTCATAAAGGGATGTATCCAAACTTGACCTACCTCATAGAATGTTGCTCTTCGCATGTAATGATAAAATTTGTTGTTACTTAAACGATAAAATAGTTGCACCGGCGAGAATATTTTATTTCCAAAACCAAAAATAAAAGAAATAAAATATTTAAATAAATAGAGAATTCATTACTTAAAGGTTTTAGCTATCAGCTAATTCTAACTATATCGAAAATATCAGGATAACATAAAATTGAACTCAAAGACATGATGGTGAAACGTGATGTGATTCAGATTAAAAACGTTACAAATCTTCCAATAAAATGTCGAAGTGAAATTAATTTGAGTCCAATTATTTAAGTAACTAATATATGAAAAATGTGTAAAAATTGATATATTTCCTTATTTAAGAAGACGTACAAAAGTTTTGGAAAACTGTTTTACTAATATTCCAATTACTTATACGGGCACCGACACCTTATATCCCCCGTATTCAATATAGTTAGTGGTGAATATAGTATATAGCATTGTTGGCGGTGAATTTTTGACTCTAACGTGGACAAAAATGTTCATCAATGCTGTTGCTTGAGCCTTTGTAATGATATATCTTTCTATCTCTGCCATCTTTGTCTATGACCATAGAAAGAAAAGGATGGCTACATTTACGCGTCGTATGCGTCCTTTTCTACAGTTGTTGCGAACTCGTCGTTTTTCTCTGCAAGAGTCAACAAGCTGCGACATCTTTTTCGTTTCAGCCACCGCGCTGTCTGGGACTGCGTCTCCACCAGCGATTCCTACCACCTCCATCGCCCAGGAAATTCTCCGTCTCAAGTTTCAAGGTCTACTGAAATTCTATTCTCTAGATGAATCAGATCAGCTCTCACTGTTTTATTAAGTAAATTTTGACCTTGATTAACTCGGGTATATAACATTCTCCATAAGAACTATTAAGAACTTTTTGGATCCATCTATATGCAACTAATATTTTTTTTTTAATCGGTTTACTCCAGAATCCGGAATTTTACTCTCAAACAGCATTAAATAGCGGAAAAGTTAATAATAGCTAAATTTTTAGATACAGGTCAAACAACAGAAATGAAGATGAGTATAAAAAACACACATTTGTAAAAAGTTGTTTTGCTTCAATTTTTAATTGGTTTTATTAGATTATATGATATTTTCCGACTATTCTATACTTTGACATTTTACAAGTATATGCCATTTCCCGATTCGGCTGAATATTCTCACGTGAAATAGATGCTCGGAATTCGAGGCTGTAATTATGTCAATAATCTGTAAGGAATGTTCAGAACGATTTAACACAACATTTGGAAATACTCATCGATCACAAGAAGGTTCCTCACTACATCCAAACTTAAAAAATAATTGGAACATACGATCCAAACCAGGCAATGAATAGCATATATAAATCAAAACAACATGTATTCGAAAATTGGTGAGAAATTGTTGACATTATTATTATTATTATTATGTAATAATCTTACTGCTTCTCACCAACTTCGACTTTGTTGTTATAATCGATTAGCTGACATAAGTTAATTATCATCATCCAATACTTTTGTGATTACAGCTATGCTGTGGACAGAATAACCAATAAAATCAAAATGGCTAACGCAATATATTATAAATAAATACACCTGCTCATTGCAGAACTTCTGGTGACAGCGTTGGTTGACGGCTACATAACCTCCCAATATTTTCAATTTCTTTTTGTACATCAATAAATTCTTCTTAAGACTTAATCTAATACATAGAACTAAATGTTCGTCCGGGATGTAAATATACACTATTTGATGGATTTTTTAGCAAACTTGGTGAAATTGTTTGAATTTTGAAGAAGAGAGTGTACGACACATGAAAATTTGTTTCCCGTTTATCGCGAAAACACTTTGCGGATACTATCATTTGCTTGTAACTCAGAATTGGCGGTGCCAAATGAGTATAATGACCTATATGCAGGCAGTCATCGGTTTATTGCCATAGTTTCGATTCAAAGCTTATTGAGATCAAACACACAAATAGATCCTCCTCCTCCTCGCTCTTGAGGACAGAGACTTGGACATAACCATAGTCCTTTAACTTTTTATTACCTCCAGACTTTATATTGGACTCTAAGTCAAACACAAGAATACACAGTATGCTAATATTTAAAATTTCTTTCCGGGTATTGCGTCGTGTCGTCATCTTGTAGTAACTGGACGTTCTGTTGACATTTGCAGTCAACATCCTCAAGAGCTACAAGAAGTAAAGTCTCGGAGATGGTAACCGGGTTCGTAAAGGACGAAGGCAATCTTCCTTCATACAGACGAATAGAGGAGGAGATAAAAATGGGAGATTACCAAAAATAAAAGAGGAGCAATGTTAGAGAGAAATACTTGTACTATTTTCTGTTCTTTATCAGAGGAAACAATTTATATTTAAGGGTACGAATTTATTCCTTCCTATTATGTTTTTTTTTAATGTTTAAATATTTTGATTTCTTCACTGTATTATTTTGCATGGTGACTTTAGTGTTCATTAAATTTGAACATCTTCAAAATTAATCAAAATTTTGCAAGTATTCTCATGTTCAGTTATGTTCTACAATCTTTATTGTACTTCTAACAACGAACGTAATCATTTCCTCCTATTCTGTAACCCCTCTGCATAGTTTCGGCACGATCTATAAGGAACCTTGTAAACAATCTTGCGACCTTCTGTCGACTTTAATATCTCCGATTTCTTGGTAGATTTCTAAATCGTCTCGATTGTCTTCTACTATATTTTAATTCTTAGTAGTTCCTGTGGATGTTGACTGGAAATGCCCTCGAAACGTCGAGTTTTTCAAAGATGACTGCATGGCTCCGGAAGAAGTAGTAAATATTAACGAAGACAGCCGGCGGAGCCTGCATCAACACGAACAATGATGTTCGCACACTACACAATTTATGGAATGTCTCTACAGATCGAACGTGAATGAAACTTACGAATTACTTATAAAAAACATCGACCAACATAAGAGCCACCACCGTTACTCGAATTTCAAAGCGTATTTACCAAGCAGAACATGCTGGTATTGAGATTTACCTCGCGTGTCAATATGAAAGATATGGCTAGTGAGGGCTAGTCGCTGAACATCGCCTTTAGTCACGATTCTGCATGCACTAATCTGAGTGGTAAACTTAAAGATGACCGTTTAACTCGACAATCACTCGCCGTTAAGTTCTTAAGAGATTCAATCTCATCTGGACTTCTCATGAGTATGAAATACCACCAGAACTTCCCGGCGTTGCCCGGGATTTGGAAAGAAACTTAAAACAATAATTACTTGACATTCTGGTACTAAAATACCAGTCAGTGACAAGTCTGAATTTCTTTGAGCTAATTTAGCTGTAAATTTCAAAAATTAAATACCAAGAAGGAGACCTACAAAAATACACAGGATTTTCAGTATTGTATGCTGATATGAACGTACTGACAAATAATTTTAAATTCCTGGCAGAAGAAAACACACTTTACACAGAATGCTTTCATTTCACTGTTAGGTTACGTACTTGACAAAAATGTTCTTCACGGCTTTTATATAATTTTGTTTTTATGATTAGGTCACGTAGATTATACGTTCTGTGGATTGTCTGCCTCATGGAACGCAAATTCTGACACACACTTTAGTAAGCTTCAGTAGATTCACATTTATTGATAATCGACCAATTTTAATCGTTTATCTGCTCTTGCAAATTCATCAAGTTTAACCATACTTTTGTTTCTGTAGAAATAATCCTTAAGAAGAAACCTTTTCAAATAATTTTGTCTATTACTTTTTCCGACTTCCATGCAATAGACATTCCAAATAATTCACTTTTTTAAGAATAGATCATCGACTTCTCATGGGTCTATTGCTAGACGCACCTGTGATCTGACGATTGTTCTCATCTGCAACAAACTTATTTGATATTTTCTAATCTCATCTGACTTCTCTTTAGTCGATGTCTTTTCTGATCGCAGCATCTCTTCTCGTTCTTCATTTTGTTTTGTTTTATTTGGATCTCTACCCCCTGTCCCAATCATAGTCAATACACAGGTTTGAATCTCTTCTTCTTGTTCTGGACGACAAATGTTCGTTGGGTGGTTGTCCCATAGCGATGAAATAAATTGTACACAAGGTATTCCAATAGACTTTTGACTAAAAAGAAATAAATTACAATTAAAAAATCTTCGGGAACTTACGCTCGTTGGGGGCGACAAGCGTTTCACACGAGTGTCAACCGTGTTGTTAGCTCTCCGCGACGCTGATGTTCGTAATTGGGTTCACTGATGTTCGTAAAAAGCAGAGGCTGCGCGCTGTTAGTAAATGTCGGAACGTCACTTTCGACAAAAGAGAAACTAGTTTGTCCTGCAAATATCCGCACGACAAGCTGTCGTACGGAAATTAAAATGATATATCTTTTAAGCGCCAATATCAAGTTGATTGCATTCCGCATGCTCTATGTTAACTTCAAAGCACAGGTGCCTATTCGCTCCAGGTGACACTCGCTATCATTTACAGAGAGGAAATCCTATGTTTTTCGAAACAAAGGTGATTCTCAGAATCGTTTGAGACGGCTTATGCCTAATGACATTAACTGCAATTTTTTTCATCATGAATCAATCGTTTTAAACGTGAGAAAACCCCAATTTTCCAAAAGAGGTGAAATGTTGAAGGGGGCGACTCGTAGATTTTTTTCCATTGATGAAAAAACACGTAAACCATGTTTCTTGAACAAACACACACAATCCTGAGTAGTTTTGGAACATCTGAAATACACGGTTTTCAGAGAGAATGGGGATAAAAGGGGAGGGATGGGTCATCAGATTAGGGTGATTTTTTAATCTTAGCTACTGGTGTGTACATTATTGAGTCTGTATACGTGAGACTAGCTCTCTCCGACTTTTTGAAGTGTGTTTTTTTGCTCGATTTTCTCGAAAATTGCATTTTTCTTCACTTGTCCCAGCGCGATGGGGGTTGCACAGACAGCTCCCAATAACGAAGTGTCTTGATAAAACATAGGAGCTTCCTCAGCCCAAATTTCACTCTGATACATTTAAAAACGTATAAGTTATGGAGCGATGAATGTACTGCGCCGCCAATTTTGTGGAGCAGTGTATTTCATCAAATCCAATTTTCATTTGAAATCTGTCCTCCTTCTACATATTTCACAAGACGTAAAAAATCGTTGAACTTCTTAACTTCTTTGTACTTTCTGGCTTCTTAAAGATATTTCTATTTTCTTAGCCAGNTAAAAAATCGTTGAACTTCTTAACTTCTTTGTACTTTCTGGCTTCTTAAAGATATTTCTATTTTCTTAGCCAGTCTTTTTACAATGGGTGGGTATAGCGAATACGTTATCAACTTTGTTCTATCTGCTTTGCCAAACGTGACGATATTTATGATTATCTCACCTGAAACAACCTACTGATTCAAAACCATCATAAGGTATAAATCCTCTTAAACGTGTAATATAATAACTAAACCAATATCAATAGCCAAAAGAATAAAATTATGATTTTTGACAAAACATCTACCTCGAACAATATTCATTTCGCGAAAACACAATTCGTCGCTTCATGGACACAACGTGACAGAGCTATTCTTTAAACTCTTTGGTACTCAATTAAGTGAAGAGATTTGGACACACGCAACGAACAGTGGATGGGTATTTTGGAAGCGGTGGGACGTGTTCCCTTTGTCTGGGGTGCTCGTTTTATCCGGACTTCCTGTATTTCATGTATTTTAATAATGTGAAAGCTTTTATTCCATTATAATCAACTATAATTTGGGAATTTTTAAAATATGTAAATGAATTTTGTAAAATATCATCATTAATTTATAATGTTGACTACATTTTTATGAAGACGAACGAAGAGTGTGTGTATGTGTGTGAAAACTATAACTTCTCCAATATTGGATATTTTTTTAGATATTTATATAATATTTTGATATTTATATGATGTTTTGATATTTATATTAAACACTTTTTTTAATGCCAGGTTATGAAATATTTCATTGGTATGAATATTTTCATGACATTTTCAGATCGGTAAATACAGAGTTAAAGCTTCATAAAATATTAATTTTTTTTAGGTAGACTCCGTAATTAGTTAAAATATGAGGGAAATTCTAAAAAAAATCATTAATAATATTAATAGAAAATAACATTACTTATTTCTGCTCAATATCAGGCTTCATTGCTAGGCGTTTTCGATTCTTGAATTCTAGTTCTGTCTACGTCATGTATGAGAGGAACCCACGATGTATATCATAGCGTTTCCCGACTGTTACGGCACACCGCAAGCCCAGATGCGATGTGGGTATTTTTTGGGTAGAAGCGGGATTCAACCATAAACCACAACCTTTATGGTAGAGTTCGCTGCCACCAGCTTGGTTTCCCCAAGCAATCAAACACACGTGTAATAACAATAAAATATTCCTTTAATACAAGTCAAATTGAAATCTGCGTATTTACAAATTTGAACGAACTCTCAAATCGTAAATACAAGTTTGAATTTGTTATTACAGAGTTATTGTTATCTGAAAGCAACAATTACACACAGATATAAATACTGGTGTTATCAATTAACTCGGAAATCTACCCAGATTATCCGAATCTTAAAAATTTACAAGTTGCTATCCCGAAATAACTAACTGATCCAAGTTACGTCATTCGCGCCTAATAGCAATGTAATAGAATTACCGCAGCAATTCTCTGTAGTCTGACGACCAAAACTAACCAAGTCACATCTCAAATAACCTGGGTACTTCCTAACACTTTCGCAGAAAATCTGGAAAGTCTCTGAGGATCTTCAATCTTCCCAATATATACAGAAGCGGAGGTCACGTGATCACGCCCTCGCTAACGCACTGAGCGCTCTACATCCGCTGGAAATATTCCATTCACACTCGCCACGCGCTTCTGCAACATTCTTCTGAGGGCATTCCTACTCAATTTTCAGAAGTAGATGGAAACTGTTCAGCCTCTACACAATGAACGGGAAGGCTTAGAGGCGGGTATTTTTCCTTATTTGGCGGCGACAGGCCCGACCCTTAATCTCCTTAGGAATTTCCGGCTAGCAAAATGCTTGAAAATGTTAATATTTCAAAAATCGATAGATTGCACTGGTCCTGATGTTACACCATCTCATAGCTTATATCTACTTTGAAGCTAGACTGGTAATATGCTTACGAGTATTCAATGAACATGAACATTCCCTCGTGTGTTACCTCCTCCGAAAGTGCGCCTGCTTGTCAACCACATCAGTCGTATTTCCCCTTTTCACTCTACATCTACCACAATCTCATTGCAACATACCGCTTCTCTCGGTTAAACGCCCACCACCCATGTGGATCGTACACAGCGATGTGGTTTCTGGAAATTGTTGACTGTGGCGTGGACTAAAATTAAAGCCTTGCGGCATGCCGCTCCATACGCTGGGCGCTACGAGCACGAAATCAAGGAAGAGAATGGGGTGGGGAAATGGTGGGGAAAATAGGGAAAATGTGTTTTGGTATGAAGACAAGCATGAAACTTTCCTCAAATCTCATATAAGAGAGAGACATCATATGTGAACCATTAATATTTGAAAGTGAATGGAATAGCTGTTCACGACACTATTCAGCGACTGTTAGAATTGATGTGCTTTGTTCCGACAAATCCTATTGTTTCGGTTGAATTAGGTATCGTCTCGCAGAACCATCTATTACGTTCTGTTTTCCCATTGGATTTTAGTACACTAATTTTAGATCGTATTGAAAAATCACAGAAACATGTTACATGTTTGAGGAGGACCGATGTTTTATTAAACAAGAGTGAATATAAAATTCGATTTAAGACGTTTTTATACGAATTATTCACGTATTTGCTTACAAGGATAACTTGAATTGCTATGAGTATGAGAGTCAATTGTCATTTCTTTGTAGTTGAATGGAATGTATGATAATTTTTGTAGAAAATAAATAATACTGAAAAAGTGAAGAATATTTGAAAAATATACTGGGTAATAATGATATAATTAAGAAGTATATTCTAGTATACAATGTATCGTACTGAAATTACACATTCGTGGAAAATTTGCGCCTGAATATTGGGTGTAATATGTAATACTGAATGTGACACAAACTGACTGACTGACCGACCTTAATTACTTGAAGTTTGCCTTCAGCGATTGATATCAAAGCTGAACCAACTCGAAAACAATTGACGGGAATATTTTCGTAGTAATACGCAATCCATTAATTTTCAAAAACTCAAAATAATGTTACACAAAAGAACTACTTAATTCTTTGAACTACTTCGTTCTTTGATATCATAAATATCAAATATAACACTAGATGCCTTGTAGGAATGCTTTTATATTATTATTAGTTCACAGCCTTATGATCACCTTCGTTGAGATATTATAAGAGGATAACCATAAATAAGCACGTCAGAGATGATTCCCCCGAAACTTATATGATTCTATGGTTTATTCTTTAAAAAAATCTACTTCAGTAGAACATACTCCTTATTTTAAAATATGATGAATAAAATTTAATTATATCAAACTGTTTTACCACGTTTTAGATTTTCTAAAACGTTTCTTTCTAAAACTCTTTGAAAAGGAAACTTGCGGTCATTCTTTGATAACTTTATAAGATTAGTCAGTATCCTCTTTCCATGGTATTGGTTAATGTTTCGTTCCATGGTATTGGTCCCAAGTCAGAGAACTCTCATGAAATAATTTTTTCTCCGTATTATTTTTGATATGTAATTGTGATCTACAACGAAGAGTAAAAATTATTCGCTGTTTAGATATAATGTGCGTATGAGGCCAAACAACTTATCATTTTGTTGTTGTTAAATAAAATTAAAAAATAAGGAGTATTATTTAAATATTATGTCGAACATCGTCACAGAAAGCACTCGGTCGTGTGGAACGAGTGAGTTGAGAGCTGCATTAACTGCTGTCTATAAGTAATTGAATAGGACATTGTTTCAGGAACATGTGGTCAATAGAGCACATTGTCAGCAGATGTTGAGCGACCAACAGAAGGATGTCGTTGTGAATTAAGTGGTACATATGACATAGCTTGAATATTTTGCTGTAGCAGTTTCAAACATTGTATTACAGTTATCAGTTTGACGTAATTGTTAGAAATACATATTTGTTATGGCTCAGTGTCGCGGAGAAAAAAGATGAAATGACAATATTTCATTTCATATGTACGATATTTATTTTAGTGATAGGTAATTCTCCGACAATTCTTTTCGAATTTACATATTGCGCCATAAATGTCTTCAGTGTCGTGGTGGACCTGGTCACTCTTTCTAAATAGTTGTTAAGGAGATATGCCCCATCCAATTACTTAGAGAACAACGACTCAGATACTGACAAACAGAAACGGAGTATCCTTCGGGAGCGAAATAGTTGTTTCATATTTGCTTCTGAAAATCCCTTTGACTGCGTAGACAACGTGAATAACAAGAAAATTTACACTGTGAGTCTACGTATACGAGTTCATCAAAGAGTTACTAGTCAACACGAATAATAAAATCTCTTTTTAAAACGATGAAAAGAACACCTATGATTGTTTTCATTAAAATCACCAAAATATTCTTTGCTTTCCAACAAACTTTATTCGTTAAAGCTAATTTTATTCGTGAATGTCAAATCTAATTTGTGGATTTGTCTATTTTGATGGGTACATATATTTATCAATCCCTTCTGTATCTGTGCGCCCGAAACTCGTTGGTGGGTCACCGAACTGTCATCAGCTATTTTTAATTTCATGTACTTTAGGAATATAATAATATTTTCTAATTTTAAAATAAGAAAACCAAACATTTTTTTTAGAAAACATGTAGTTGAGCGCAGTCAGAATAATGGATAATATTACAAAGAATCAGAAGAATCGCGTTGGGCTGAGGATGAGTGTTGAGTCCTGTCAGAAGATTCGAATTAGAAGNCATTTTGTGACCGTTTACCTCACAAAAAGCATTTTAGTAACCCAACGCGCATGCGCGAACCCAGAAGTCGACTTCTGCACCACTTTTGTTTTCCATTCGCATTCGCAAATTGTAGTTGTGTTCTTAGTTTCGTGTCTTGAACGACGCCCCATAAAGGGCACCCTCTCAAGAAATTGATTCCAACGTGTCACCTTAAAAATGCAAAAAAAAAAGTATATAAAAATATAAAATAATTTTGTTTACTATATTTGTATATAAGTATGTCAAGATTCGACCCAATATTTTGAAAGCTGTCAGGTAAGTTCTAATTTGAAATAATAACTCTAATATAGTTTTGAGAACATAAGCCAGTTTTTTTCAAAACTTTGTATGTTTGTGGAAATGCGACTTATTTGTGCAAAATAACCAACATTACACTTCATGCTATCATCAATAGGGCCCCCTTAAATATCATAGAATTGATTAATTAATTCTCCGACAGTTTTCATTTTTTTAGATGAAATTTCATACATGTTTAGAAAATTTAATTTCCTGAATGTGAAAAATTTTGACGAATAGGGGACCCCGTTTTAAAGATAGAATATCCGTAGATCAGGACAGACTTATGCAATCATTGGGAACTTAAAAAACTTAACAACTTAAGAAACTGATGAAAATTTAATATGTTGTTAATAAAACTACGGGTAATCGATTGCTGAAATAAAATAAAACATGTTACTCTAAGACACATAACTTCAACATACATATTTTTAATTTTACAAACACGATTTTGAAGTACATACTTTTTTCTTTAAAACGAAAAAAGGTGATTACTAGGCAATTTTATTTAGCAAAGCTGTGTCAATTAAAATTTTTCATTTCTTATATCAGTGCTTATGTGAGCAAATACTTTTCATCGGTAGTGTATACGAAACGTATATTTATTTTAATGCGATTTCAAATGTGATTATTATTATTATTATTATTATTATTATTATTATTATTATTATTATTATTATTATTATACATCGGTATCATAAAATCAGATTATAATGAAAGATATGTTAATAAATACGAATATTTATTTTATGTTATAGTGATTTGAAAGCAAATAACGGATTTTATTTAATTTACTTTATTTTTCTCTTGATTTATTTGATATTTTCTTGATTTAAATAATGTCCACTCTAGCCAGTAAGATTGCTGGCTAGACATCCAGGATTCGATTCCAGGCGAGATATGGAAGTTTCATCAAATTTAAACCAGAATAACTCCCAGTCCTTCTCAGCCTGCTGAATGAGTACCGTGTTTATCCGGGGGTCATACCGGAGGGTACGAGATGCTGCCCACATCTCTACCTCCTCGTGCCGATGCCTAGGTACTGCGAATATTCACCTTCCGCGAACCCTATGGGCTCACATTAAGACTCGTTGAGGGACAGTTTGACTTTGAAATAATTAGTTTTAATTAAAATTTATCTGTAATTTTACATCTCATGTTATTGCTTTTCTCTACGGTTGTTACAATTATGTCGTGGCGACGACATTTTGGGTACGGGAAGGATAACACAAACACACATTGGAAGTTAACAATTTCCTTTTATTCGGAATATGTGTATGTGTTTTACATTGCAAGTGTAGGCATTCCCTTCCGGGTACTGGTCCGGATAGTTGCCAGCTGGTCAGCCCTAGGGAGATCTCAGGTCGACGAACGACCAGCACAGAGCCCGCAGAGTCATTGGCGTTTGCCCACACAGTTGCCACCTCGTTCCGTACGACAGACGCACTAGTGGAACTTTTTTTTTGTGGGGCTTTACGGCTCATGTCGACATCAAAGGTCATTGGAGCCCGAAAAACGTGTACAGGTAGGGAAAATGCAGTTACGCACTAGGGAGAGCCAACATGACTCTCCCCGTCTGTGGGACTCGTCGAATGACTCAACCCTATCCACTAAAACTAGTGGAACTCTGCACCTTTTTGAGTTGCGACCCGCTCCTTATATAGACTGTGGGTGGGTGGGCTGCACTGCTCTGCGAGGACTGAGGGGTGCGTTCGCACCGCGCGCGCCACCCTAGGGCTGGACCGTGTCGGCTTGCACGGCGCAGCCAACTTGGCAGGCGCATCGTCGTGCTTATGTCGTGTCTTCACGACAATTAGGTGTGTAATGATATAGGTATAATAAAGGTTATTATTTATGTGTCCTACTACCGGAGAAACGGAATTTCTTGGAAGTATGTGTTTTATTAAAATATTACCTGATTATTTAAAAAACTTTTTGTGAATACACAACAAATTATGTACGTATTGTTATTTTTAAAACATGATCATATAGATTTGTATGTAATGGAGCTTGTTTTGACTCTCTTTACAAAGTTATCGTCCTTGGACTTCAGACTCTCTCACCCTTATCATAAAACATAATTATTTTTAATTTATTAAATAAAATTAACTACTGGCAGTGTAATAAGTTACGATACTATAAACTATACAGAAGTGGGGTATACATCTAAATTGAATTAAGTACTTTCGATTGATTTACACCTTTTGATTTATTTGTTCATAAATTATTGAGGAAACGTAATTGATTATATACATTCACACTCGCACGCACGAAGTAATACGAACCTCGCGCATGCGTCCCGAGCAAAGGAGAGGCATTGTACTAGAACGTTTGCAAGGTCTTTCCCAAACTTGAACCCCCTGTCAAATAGTTTATTGTTACAGTATATCTTCATAATACTGACAAAAGGATACATGAGCGAAACCTCACTGGTTGCGTGGCCCTGTGCAATTATCCCGTGCATACATAGCGACCTTGGTATCGTAGCTCTCTACCAAGTAAATTACATATTTATATCATACCGTTTTTTGTATTGAAACGCCAATCAAATTAAAAGAAATTGGAATTGCACGTAAGAGCAAATGATAAATGACATTTAAATTACTTGATCACAAAAATTTCCTCAGAAACCAAAACAGTTTATAACAAATCCCTCTTATCGCATTTAAATAACAGCTGTAATCAAGTAAACAAATTCGTGAAAATATCTGTATACTTTTATTGATTTTATATTTCTATTTACTTAGCTCCTGCGACTTCACTCGTGTAAGAATTCACTTGATTTTTTTATTGTGTAAATCATTTATGAATCTCCGTTGGCACCAGTGTTTTTGCATATTCAGCTGTTTAACCATAAAAAAGCTAATTTTTGAAAAGATAATAAAGTTCAACAATGCCAAAAGTTTGTGAATCGAACCACGTAGGATAAACATTTTAACTTCAATATAAAAATACGCTGGAAACAATGAATCGCAATGCATGCTCGTTAGTAGTATATGCGAAAACCAAGAAAATAAAGACAAACAATTGGCAAAGTGTGGCTAAAAATCTACTAATGTTAATTTAATGTTGTTTTTTTAAATAAACTATGCATCGTTCTTTATGTATATATTTGCTAGTAAAGGTTTTACGATTACCCGTCATAAAAATTTCTCTTTTATGTTGTAATATGGTTTCATTATCGTAAATCAGATTAGCCTGATGCATGAAATGTTAGCTCCACTTCTTGCAGTTTTCTTTCACAATGGGGTGAGCCACCCCGAATTCTTCGATAGCATGGGATGGACTCTTTTATGGTCATCTTTAAATTATAAACAGATTGCGGAGAACCGAATGGAAAATACCATAATTTATTACAAACTATGGATACAAATGAACAATACTACAAATTAAGTCTTAAAACTAGACCTTCAAACTAGAAGAGAAGAGAAAATGTAGAAAAAAAAAAAGAAATTAAAGTCTAACCATGGAATTATCATAGTTCATATTTGCTTTTCATCTTGGAATTGTTCGAGTGAATTACAATGAGAGTTCTCATTAATACAACCAACGATACCAATTCACTCCCTTCGTTGGAACGTGTGCCGCGAGGTGGCCAGATCTTTCGGTCTCTGTTTCTTTGGTGGACCCACAGTTGAGGGTATTTTAACATCAGCACCTTAATGTTCACGTTATAACACATGGACTTCGCAGAGTTCAAACACGTATGTTATTTGCATGCGAATATAATTGTTTTTTTTAATGTATCACTCGCTGATTAAACTGTTGTCAGTGAAATTTGTACTTAAGGACTTCATAAGATCTTCAGTGCAATCAATGAAGTTTGTTATACTTATGAGACGGTTGTCTCATAGCCTGGTAAATACAGGAGCGAAGTCTACCTCGTAGCTAGTTCTCTTCAGGAATGCGAAGTGCTTCGAACGAAGACTACTGCAGCTAATAACGCTGAGGGTTTTACACATGCCATCGCAAGCGCATACTTCCCACGTAATTGTATAATTATTTGCAGTTGCAGTAATGATTATGATGAATAATACATTGGAAATGACAGAGGTATTTCTTTACGGAAACAATCAGTAATTTAAGTGCTTTAAAAAAAAAAAAATGTATCTATGTTTGTCCAAGTAGGACAACGGTGCCGAGTGATAGTAAGGCTCACTTCTATGGGAATTTATTCACCGGACTCATCGTGTAAAGTTCTGGGGGAAAAGCGTATGGATGGAATCTGGGTTACCGTATCCGAGTATTACAATTGCGGTGATAAACCGTGGAGGGTAAACTTTTCAATTATCTCAGACATATAAGTGAAAAGCTACAAATTTTTCTTGCCCCGCCGGGGATCGAACCCGAGATATCTCCAAAGCAAGCGAGCGCGCTAAGGCCTTATTCCGCGGGGTCGAGATCTCGATTTGATATGAGATCGAATATTTTATTGATTATTTACGCATTAAAAACCTTTTGGCGAGATTCAGGCTATGAGTCCTGCTCCTCCCCCTAAGCGTTGGACTTGGGAAAGGAAAATGGGAAGGAGAGATGTTGGGTTGCCGGGGAATTTATGGTACCGAACCGACATTTGTCTGGAGTACGTGAGGGAAGTCCCAGCTGAAAACCTCATCTAGTTCGGCCGAGCAGAGTTTCAACCCACGCTCTACCGCTCATCAGGATAGAGGAAGCGAAGACGCTTTCTACTAGACCACCGCTGTAGGCCTAGGTTAGAATAAGAACTAGTATAGTGGGAACGAGACAGTTTGAATTCTAAGATGTTTGTTTTTATTTTAAGTTATTACGCGACAGAAATGAATTTCACTACTCGATCCACTCAATGACGTTTATTATTTAACATGATCTATGTGTTTAAAGCTAACAGAAACAAGGCTCCGTATTTCTTACTTCCTGTGTTACTTATAAACTGCCGTGTATGTACCAATCAAATCTTATCTGGAGCGATGTGATGCGTCCGTCGCATGTGAAGCTGCCGCGGAACGTAATTAATGTCGCGAAGGAATCGTGAGTCCTGCGGCGTCACGGTTATCAAAGCTTCAGACATGCAGCAGGAGGCTACAAGAGACAATCGCTCTGAGACACGTTCAGCCTCTTACAGGGTCATATTCTTCTCTTGAGGGTTCTCCAATGCAACAGAAAAGAAATAACAAAACATATAGTGTAGTCTAACAACTCATGTACTCCATCGATGCAAGCAAGTTCCCTTTTTTCATAAGCAGGAAGTCATATAGTCTACGACGAAACCTTATGAAGGAACCGAATAGGAGTTTGGAAGAAAATCGGGTGTTTTGCTTAGTCTAATTCATCAATCTGTTAATGTCTAATATTTAAGACTTTCTTATGAGACACTTCGTTTGACTGTTCTTTGCATATCTGTACTTTATCGTGACTACGGTATTTTAACGTGCATAATTTGTCATTTCTGGAAATGTTTTAAGTGATTTTTTTCTATTTGTTATATGTTATTTTAATGTACGAGTATTTGTACTTCATGTTATGTTATTAAAGTTATTAAAATCAATAGATGATACTGTATTATTCATGTTTAGTCTGAATTTGACGAGTCTATTTTTTATTGTAATGATTTCTAGTCTCCAACTCATATGTACTTATTACTATAATTAATATTATTAATTACTTTGTAATACTACAACTCGAATCGCCACTTAAGGTTCGGGGTAGGTGCGAGAGAATTTCGAGACCATTTAGGTAGAAAGACACACTTGTTATAATTAAATTTATTGAAGCAAAATTTTGTCTTTTTTCTAACTCAACCAGTGTCCTCCGCGAGCATGAACTGGTCGCTTCTAGACCGTTTCACACATTTTCACAGAGTTTGGCAAAAACTATCAGTAGATATAACAATAAAATGATTGTTGATACCTTCACAGAACTTCACGACATCCATGCTTAATAAATATTTTATGAAAAATGTCTAAATTTCCGTTTGCGATTGACCGATAAAAGAAAATGTAAATAGTATACTAGCTCGTTTATACCATTCAGACAATTTTCATGAAAGGAAACAAATATATTTTGTCAAAAAAGCAGTTACAAAATCTGTGTGACCATGGAGTGCGGGGCGGGTGGGGTTACTAAACTAATTTATTCTCCAGAAACTAACAAAGGACCAATCCATCAAACCCCCAAAAGCAGTTATAAATTTAATATTTCTAAAAGAAGTTATTTAACAAAAACATAGTTCTATTTTTATCAATTTATCAATCGCAAAATAAGTCGTCGTTATTAAAATTAGTCAAAATTCGAGATAAATAGTATGGAAAGTATGAATGATATTCCCGGTCCCGGGCGCGAGACTAGTGAGCCTATTCCGAACTCTACCTCTATCCGAAGGAAAATCGGAAAAAATCCCAGACCAGAATGGAGTTACAAAGATGATGCACAGATATAAAGTATAGAACGTTATAGCACTTACGTTTATTATATGAGCTGGTGAGAATCAGAGTGGTGTAAGTCAATGTTTTCTTGATTTGAGATATTTAAGGGTATATTTGACTCTATAAAAAATCTTATTACATTGTAAAACAAAAGAAACTGACAATTTATGTACTAAAATTATCCCTCTTTTTTTAACAAACTGTATAAAACTAATATGAAGAAAAATACTATACAGGGCCTAAATGACATATACTACTATCAACCTCAATAGAACTAACAACATTAAATAAAGATTTTAACTGGACAAAAATCTTCCAGGCGCGAAACTTTGTAGAAAGTTAGATTTCGTGGGGGTGGTGGTCAAAAGGGGTCGAAAAACGGTTTTTTGTAAATATCTCAAAAACTACTCAAGAAACCAAAAAACGTTGAAAGTAAAAGTTGTAGCTGACAAAATTTGCAACAAATTTGGTTATAAGTAATTTTTTGTCATTTGCACTAAAACCGAGATATGAGCGCTCAAATTTGAGCTAAATCATTCGCAATTCTTCGTTTGAGGCATTTTTGCGAAAATACGAGGAAATAGCATTTTTTTAAATTCTGACCTATTTTTGTGCTGTAAAAAGCGCTAAACATGGGTATGTAAATATTTGTACATTTACTACATTGTATTTGGATGTAAATTTTTGCATATGTAAGTATTTATGCACACACACAAAGATAACAAAAACGTGCATTTTTAAAG
>NNCF01125876.1:272025-335912 GCA_002313205.1 Laupala kohalensis | reverse complement strand
ATATATATATATATATATATATATATATATATATATATATATATATATATATATATATGCAAATATTTGTTGGAATGTATTATACTTGTCTAAATCCAAAAATGCACTTATATACGTATGGATCAGTCAGCATAGAAATGTAAATGTGCTCAAATGAAACGCGTTATTTTTTTTCCGAATATTTCCTTTAAATTGAACATTTCTGTGCATTCACTGCCTTATATCAATATATCATCTGACACACAAAATGTACTAAAAGTGTTTTTGCATACTGCTACTAACGTTCCTTGATTAGACTTTTAGTATTTATTTGCCCCACCCCTTAAAATTTCACCATCTTCACGCGGCTTCTGTGTATAATATCATTTCTTTATAAGAGGCAAAATACTTATATTTGCAATTTAATATTCCCAATTGGAAATCTATTTCCAGAAAGATTGAGAGCTGAATTGTCTCTCTTTGATTTTTACTTCTTCATGACGCACCATTTTAAAGTTACAGTAGACATCTGAGAGTGTTTTCTTTGCAGTTGTGAGGCCATTTATTTTCATATATCTCGCCCCATAATTCCTCAGGTTTTTAGCAATGCTTTTTTATGGCATTGAGGTTTCCTGAGCCTTTTTCTAGTTTTATCTTTGTATTGCGGATCGATGAAACCATTATGTTCATCGGACTGAGCATTTCAGACTGGCGTACTAGAAAGTAATCTATTTCTTCTTACCATAAGGTCGAGTCTTTATTCCAAAGGCGCAAGTCTGTCATCGGTGTTGTAGCCCGGATTCCCATCTACATCGCCGTTTGATTCAACAGAGTTAGATTCACTGGGGAGTTGTAACCAATTATAAGTTTTCCGCTTATGTCTACTCATTTTTATAGTTATTGAATGACACCTGGATTTATAAGCATTACTTTTCACAATAAACATAAATGTTTTTATAAATATAAAGCCCTATTTTTACTAAAAAGAACATTGTGCATAAATATAGGCATAACATCAAAATATCAATAGAAGTGCTTTTCTGACTTTTCAGTTCTAGAAACAAGATTACCTCTGTTTCATATATACTTTCTGCGACAATGTCAAATATGTAGGACTTCATACCACCATTAGTATTAATAAACCAATTTATAGCACTAAATCCACCACTGATCACTTAGCATCGCTCGTTTGCATCAACATAAATACATCGACGGACTTATGCCACTCTCATTCTTAACATCTTGGCAGTTTCTTTTTGGGATGAGAATGATGTGGGGCTCCCAGCCGCCACTTGGTGTACCACTGACTTACTTCACCCTAAAACTAAACAGAGTAATGCATAACGATGCTTAATATTGACTTAACTCATTTTTTTATTTTCCTGACTTACACCATTCTGGTTCTCAACAGTTCATATGTAAATATAGTATTTATGATAAATCGACGTATATTGTTCTTAAATTACAATAGTATTATCATTACATGATTTTACTACGTTTCAACTCATTTTGAGTCATTAGGTGTTTGTTTATCTTGTACAATACAAATATTGTGTTCGAGTATATTTTAAGTGTAGATCATATTGCTAAGTTGTGAATTATATTGTCAAACACCCGCTGAAGACCCCAAAGCGAAATCAAAACGTAGTGAAATTATGTAATGTTTATACAAATATATAATCTAAACTTTAAACGTCTGTAAATGGCCGATGTGTCATAGAGAATACATGATTTGTAGATTTGTATATCGGTGAAATATATAAACAAACATTCATCATTATATCAATTATTTATTTATTTATATTTACAGTCTTTATTTTATTTGTCCCGTTTCCATCTTGGTAGACATTACGAGACTTTACACTCATCTTATTCGGTTACTCTGTGTATGTATTTCTTTGCTGCATTTCGATGTTGTTAATTTATTGTATTTTCTTTCAAAACATCTTTTATCTCATATATTTCCTCTAAGTAATTTTCAAATGTGTGATAAGTCTTTTCGTTTTTAATCAATTAGGTGCTGTCCCTGATTTTGAAAACATCATCTGCTAAATTTTTTTCCAGGAATTTCGCCTTCTCTGCGCCATACGCACGCAATCCCATAAAACGTGTTCGTTTGTTTTTTCATCTCTTCCGCATAGACTGTTCCCCTCTTCTCCCTTCCCTATTCGATATAAATATTCATTGAAGTTTCCGTGTTTAGTTTATTACTGAAGAACGATGAGATTTTGTTTAAACCACTTCCCACTGACTGAAGTCTACTTGTCTTATGTATTTATAAGTACTTCGTCCTTTTTCATCAAGTGTCCCACCGTATTTGTCATGTCACGAGCAATTTTTTCATCACTTTACTCTTCCATTTCGTATCTCTTTTTTCTAACACATCATAATTGTATTATTTTTCCAATTGGTTTATACTTCATCCCGGTCCCTGGACTCAAAGGTCATTACTCGGGTCTAATTCTCTCTCATTCGTCTCTCTTTCGTAATCTCCTGGAATTTTCGTATAAGATTTCTTTTTCATTCCGTATAAGATTAAGATAATTTTCCGATGTATAAACTCCTTCCTTTTTCATTAATAATAATAACTCTTGTCTTTCCTAGTCATTATATTTACAATAATGTTCAACGTCTTCTGAACCTTCTCCACATAAACAAATATCACTGTCAGTTAATTTCATGTTGTGTAAATATTTATTCATGTCTCCTGTCTCATAATTTCTAGTACTGACATATCTATTCGGCCGAAACCATTTTACACTAAAATAAATTATATGAGAGTGAGAGCACATAGTTCACCTGCAATTCCTTCCCGTTTCCCTTCGCGCGCCTGTGGCTCAAGTGGTGACACGGAAGGCGGAGGAAGTGCTTCTGGGTCTGAACCGTCGCGCGTCGGTCGTAGCAGCGGTAGCAGCGGCGGCCCAGGGCACCTGCGATCGATTTCCCAGTTTACCCCCCCCACCACCACCCTCAAACCCCACAACTGTGTGGCAGGAAGGGGTGCTGTGTCCCCCTGGAGCGCGTGCCGCCGCTGCAAGTCCGCTCAACTCCACTTGTTGCGCTCTGTATGCTTAGTGGCCTCTACGCTTATGTACGAGCCGCGCTTCTCTCTCTCGCGCAATTGAAATTAGGCAGGACAGACATTCACGAGAGGATTTCTCTTCAGTCCGGTTTTCCAGACGGAAATGAAGATTTTAAGGGAAAAAACAACATATAACTGTTTCATTAATTAGAAATGGGGAATTTTCAAAACTGGTTTTCGTGAAAAGTTTTTTTATATTATCCGGTATTCGAACCTATTTTAGAAACTTTAGATTTTAGAAAGTGAAACTGTTTAAAGATAATTAAATGGAATTATACGTATCATAAAAATAAACAAATCTCCAACTGATCGGTATTGTTTCTATCTTTCGGTGTGCAATCAAAACCACTGAATATGCTTTTATCTACGCGAATATTTCTAGGAGAGTGATTGACATTCATTCATTGGTATTGCACAATAAAAAATCATTAATAATTCCTATTCTTTCGAGAAGCATGAAGAAGATTGTATTAATAATAACAGTATCTTGTCGCTAATCGCTAACGGGAAAGTGTCTACTACTAAGAAAATAAACTTGGGTTCTTATTCTGACTCTGTCGCTCCACTGTCATAACATTCGAGAGAGGTGTAATCTTATGCATAATATTTTTATCGTTTAAATATCATTTATTGGTTATTAAAAATGTATGCAATTATAAAAATAATAGAGATAACTAATGTTGTGTCTAACACGTTATTAATGTCTAAGAGGCGTTGGTTGTATATCTCATTTATTTAATTAATTTATGTTGTTGTTGTTTTTTTGTGGCGAGGTTCAGACCATGAGGCCTGCGCTTCCACCTAACCGTTCGATTTGGAATCTGGGAAGGAGAGATGTTGGGTTGCCGGGGAAGTTTTAGTTCCGAACCGACATTTGTCTGGAGTAGGTGAGGGGACACCAGCTGAATATCTCACTTAGTTCGACCGAGCAGGATTTGAACCCATGCTCTACCGCTCAGCGGGACCGTGGAAGCGAATCGTTATCGGTTTGTCCAAACTTTACAAAAATCTCTAATTTTAATCATGTTAACTTATATGTTAGCCTTCATAGAGAATGATCGGTAAAATACTATTGATATTACATAATTGAAATATATGCATTAAAAATGTACGGTTGAATGAATACTATCAATACGAAGAATAATTTTTGTTGTTAGGTAAAAGCTAGAAAACGTAGAAATAACTTACTTTTACAGAGAAGACGGTGTGCTATCTAACGCAGCGATCACCAGCCTGTGATCTGGGGACATTCTTTTGGTGATCTGTGAAAAATCTGGACCTCAATAGCAATTTTTGATTATCTGTTGAAAGAACTAGTTTCCCACAACTTAAATGTTAAATTCTTTAATTTTCTCGAACCTTACTTGAGGAACAGAAAATATTTGTAAAAATTCTCAGGGGTAATTGAAGCCTAATCAAGTGTTATACATGATCCACATCTAGGACAAGTTACACAAATATTCTCTTGAAATTTTGCTGCAACAACTGTATAAATAAGTTTTTATTCAAATGAATAAATCAGTTTTTAAAAATATTCACAATTAAAAAATTTACTTCAGTTTTGTTATATTGAATTTGTGCATTTGCTTTATCAGGAAGTGAAAGAATTCTGACCATTATTTGACCAACGTATTTGTCTTTAATTTTTTTTATTATCAAAGAAAAAAACAATTTTCAATGTGAAAGTATAATAAATTAAACATTTTTTGTTGGTATACCATACATGACAGAATAATAAATAAGTGTAATCAAATTGTATAATCACAATAAGTTCCTTATTCGGTATTAATTTTTAATTCTCAATAAGCTATGGAAGGGAATATAAGATTTTTAAGGATGTCATAACGGTTGTTTTCCATATGATGAGTATTCATATAAATTTTTTTTTTGAAGCCACGGAATTGATTTTATTACTGAGACTTTAAAAACTTCTTTTGATAAGAATCAAACAAATTTTTTAACTGAAGAAATATCGATTTTCAAGATAAGAGAAAGAATATCCTATCTGTGATGGCGAAGTTTGGAGACCAAATGAAAATGAATGTATCTTTATCTACATTAATTAACACAGTCCCGTATCATTGTCCCTAGCGTGTGCTTTCACATAGTTTCAGATTTAATAGAACCTATTTATATCAACGCAACCCACTGTTGTGAACAGTGGACATCAGTGATTTACCAATTTGGAGGAGCATCCTGCTCTCAAAGTGTAATTCCAGCCGCCTCTTGATAATTGGAGCTTCTCGGATCTAAGTACTTCATTAGCGAAATATGGAAACTCGGACCGCGGACTACGAATGATAGGAGGGGTAAGGAACATAACAAGAAAGGAAGAAGAGAAAGGATTTTGGAGAACTGTAAAATTAGCTTGAACGTACCTCCCTGGAATTTATCATTAAAAAATATTTCTAAGATGTTCCTTTGAAATATATTGAGCAGTCGTTAATCGCAAGGACAAACGAATAAACAAAAACAAACGAACAAAGAAAAACGATGAAGTACATATATCAGTGAAAAATATGTAATTAACGCACCAGAATCACACAACGTTACTATACAATCTATACAAGATATACCCTACATGAGAATACGATGTAATGTATTAATGTTTTCATTTAATGTTGAGTTTAAAATGATTCTTGTCTACAGTAACGTACTATTTATTTTAATTGTGGAGCATTCTGTANTAGATGTGTATAAGAGACAGGTGTATCATTTTAATAAATAGCGCACGGAAGAAAAAGCGGAATTAATGGCATCCTTCCTTAACTTAAAAGGACCAGGAATTTATCCTATATTATTCTGACGTTACGTATTGAAGTATAAATCAGGAGCTATCGAGGGAAAAGGAATCAACTCATACTATTTACTCTTCAAAAATTAATTTCAGAACCTTTGCAAATTAAAAAAAAAAATTATATTTCGAAAAAAAAGAACTATCGGACTTTTAATAAACACTAGCTGAGTACCCGCGGCTTTGCTCGCGTAAATTTTGCAATATGTGTGTAACTTTGTTGTTCATCAATGTTAGAAGTTTTAATTGTATTGGTGAGTACCAATTCCTCACTTTCACTTATGTAATCGAGAAACGTTTTTTTAGAAAATACCAATTACCCGTTTCACACACTTAGAGGTGAATTTTCGTAAAATCCTTTCTTACGTGACTTTTTCGATAGTGTTTCGTGTCACACCCTTCCTGAACCTCGCCTTTAGGGGTGTCGTGCGAAATTTACACAATGTAGGAACATAGTGTCATTGGAGATACGATTATTCA
Source organism: Laupala kohalensis (assembly GCA_002313205.1). Classification (NCBI taxonomy): domain Eukaryota; kingdom Metazoa; phylum Arthropoda; class Insecta; order Orthoptera; family Trigonidiidae; genus Laupala; species Laupala kohalensis. Next base: position 329,577 of record NNCF01125876.1, on the reverse strand, counting down.
TCTCAGAATACACAAAAACCATTGACGACATTAATAACGGTATTTTTACGTTACTTTGACGGCCAACCCTTCCCTCCTCAGTTCTAAGGTTACCGTGTCACTATGTGATCTTAACTTAGCTGCTCTTCTTCTTCTCGATTCAACTCGTAAGATTTCAAGTCCTTCCTCCCGCTGATCTGTCAATTCTTCTGCTCGCCTGTGAGAAGTTCTGACTCTAACACGTTCATTTTCGTCTAAACGTTCTTCATCAGTGCGATTTGATCTCCTTTGACGTTTTGTGATTGCTTGTTGAGAACTGCGACCTATGTTCGAACATGAGTGAGGATTTACAGATGATTAAATAATGTAGTACTACGATACGGTAGATACTGTGCTACAATGTGATCTCAACTTAACGGCATTGATAGTTCAAAAATCCAATTGATACACCTCTAGGAGTAAAATTCATTTTTTTCACTATTCAGTGGTGTGATATCTATATAATAAGCATGTAAAAACACTTTCGTATTCGAATGCAACGTTGTGTTAAAATTTCAAGTCAATCGACTGAATACTTTTCGAGTTTTGCGAACTGCCTACTCAGTCTATGTCCTCTTTTAGTTGGTTACGTGGCAGTGCGCTTAATTGTGTTTATGTTCTATTGCGGTGTTCTGTGGTTAGTTAAAATTCATAAATCAATTATAGTGATCAAAATATTGTATTAAATCAACTATTCGTTTATCTATGATTCCTGTTAACATGTTCAGAGAATTAGAAGCCGAGTTGAGGTTAATAGTTTGTTGCGCTCCCCGCGGTGTTGAGAGACAACCCCTCCATTATTCGTATAATATCGTGTAAAATGCTTGTGAGGTCTGCTCTTCTAACTAACCGTAACTTGGGTGAGGGAATCGGGAAGGTGAGCTGTGAGGTTGTCGAGTAACCGAACCCACATTACTCTGGAGTACGTGAAGGAAGCACCAGCAGAAAACTTCACTTAGTAAGAGTAGCCAAAAGTAGATTAGAACGTAAGCATATCATCATTTAAACGAATAACAATTTTAACTCCTGAAACAGCTCGACAGAAAATTTAGCATTTCAGATTATTTTGGCATTATAAATTTATTCGACTGGGTGTTTTTATTTCATAAAACTCAACGAAATTTAAAAGTTAAATCAAAGTTTGATAAGTGTGTATTATATGCAACCCGCTATAATACACTACTTTGAACGGCCTCCACATTCCATGTCAATTCAAAATAATCATTCATCACACAAAAGAAGTCATTCAACGCAAAGTAAGGACGGTATGACCAAGCAAATACCCCAAATTGTTGAAGAAGTTATTTTCTCCTGAGAGAAGCTCGGTTGTCCAGATAAAATAAGTTAAATTTTTCTCAAGCTCTTGAAAGATACATGACTCATTTTAAAGTATATTTGGGAGAACGTTCCTATACGTTAAAGACAAGTTTCTCATAAGATTCCATGAAAAGTGTCATGTGGGAATTTTATAAGTGACAATCATATTGTTCGTTACAAATTATTAGCTATTTCTTCATTCAATTTTAAAACGAGAAAAAAATGTTTTATTTCTTCCTTCGATTACGTTATAATTTAAAATGAATTTTTAAAAATTGTAAAGCTTAAAAATACTAATACAAATTAATTAAAATTTGTGTAAGAAATTTGTATATTCGTCAATAGGTGACGTTTAAAGATGAATGTTAAACAGGTTGAACAAAATACTAAATTGATGTAAATTTTGTGTCTTTGTGAATGAAGGAATAACAATAATAAATCTGAAACCAAAGTCTTAATTTAAATACAAATCTTAAATTGAATCTTTCCTAATCATTACAATACGTCTTGCTGGTTCTTACTAGTTTGTAGTTTTTTAATTAAAAAAAACTGATATAATTGTGAAATAATTTTTAAATCTGAAAGTTTTGTTATTTTATTGGTATTCATTATGAAATAACTTTTTGATGTTTTGAATTATTTAGTCAATTTATCTTCAGTCTCTCGGACCACTTAACGATCAGGTAGAACTGATGACACACAAGCAACTCATTCTTCACTTAAAGTGATCTTTGTCATTTAACAAATTGAAACACCTTATTTTTAACTTTTTGAAAATAACATGAAGCCCACTTTATAATTACAAAAATTAAGATGACGAAATTATTAATATTTTTGCTGCTAAATAGTTTATGATAGTGACATGAATCTATGGAGATCAATGGTTAAAGCCTTAAAATAATATACACATCAATTTATTCCCCTAGTACACGGTGATATACACAGATTTTCTTATTTTCAAATGAAAACTGTGGCTTTCTGTTTCTCATTACAAGTGTAAACAATTTTCATACACGGTGGTTATATGATACAAACATTCTCATCAAATATTTGTTTTCCTAATTGCTTCCAAGCATTGTAATTTATATTTCATTTTTTAGTTTTTAATTTATATCATTCCGGTTTTAGCTCAATATTTGTATTTAAAGGTATTTGCACCAAGTTTAGATTAATAGAGAAAACCCTGTTAGCAACCAAAGATGAGGTAACAAACAGAGATAGCGGCAAAGAATTGGATGGTTTACTTGTCCTCAGTTCAATATTCTACAGCGTCGGAATTCTACGAGATTTTATATATGTGAAGTTGTAATCCCTATTATAGCTGTGACTTAATACTTTGTGGTTTAAGTAAAGAAAATGAGATAAAACTCATTTATGTTTTAATTAAATATCTTCTTTGTCAAGTAGGTCCGCAGAGCAAACAAAGTCTTGCTTGTCGACTAATGAAAATGACATCCATTCCCGATATTTAATGTCATCCGTGTATAATTTAGGCTACACAATTTTTTGGTATCCAACAGTACTTTCTTTAATGCACATAGTAAATTTCTACATTATACATCGAAACGGTTTACAGATGAACTTTTGGCACCATGTTGGAATGGTTAATACGTTCAAATAAAATAAAAATTGCCTCATCATGTAAACCTCAAATCAGAGGTGTGCACAATCGCAATGTTAGTTATATGTGACGATATTATTAATAGTTATTATAATTACATCTTTATATTAGTATTTATACATTTCTTCTGCAAATAATAGTGGTGCAATAGAAACGTGAAAGGTTCATAGGAATGAATAAATAATAATAATAATAATAATAATAATAATAATGCGGGTTAGGATTTTTAGATGCAAATTTCATATGAAAAAGGAAGAAATAAGATGATAATAAAAGGTAAAAAAGGTGGTTTTCCTCAACTGACATATAAAGAAACCATCTTACTCCTTTTCTGATTCATTGAGTTACAAACATGTAAATCAAATCATCCCTCATCAGAAGAAGGAAAAAAAAGGGAAGTAAACATGTCCCTATGTTTTCTTTTCTTTTTGAGACGTTATTCTTCCAATTCTTTCACAGCTGCAGTAAGGCGCGAAAAATATATGCGCTCACAGTTCTCATGTTTACTACAGGCTGAGGAGACATTTATAAAAAAAAACAACAACAATTATTTGCTATTGATGCGAAACCACGTTTTAATGAAATGAATCTTGTTATATCTCATAGAGCGCATAGATTAATCTCATAGAGTGCATTTTATAATTTTATTAAGATTATTGGAAAGCTAGAATAAGAGAAGAGAGACGAGGACTATGGGCACGGTGTAGAGAAAAAGGGATAAATTTAAAAAGATGCAGAAAAGAATACCTCCCTTCACACATATAGACAATATTTTATGCTGTGGAATCTTTCCAAAGAGCTTTAATTCACCCATAGAAAAAAGGTTGTGCACCTGAAAATCCTAATCCTAACCCTGACAATAGCGATAATAATGACTTTATTTGTACAAGCTCAAATCGCAGATTTTTCAAGAGATCAATGTTGTGAGTTCTACGTTAGTTTGCATAAACAGCAATACACTCACTGATTCTTTCACTGATCAACACCCAGCAAAAAACGATTGGAACTGAAACCAAAGTCGCCGAAATATTCTTATCGCAATAGAAGCGCATACTTAGAAGGAATTTTTCAAAATTTTAATTTTTGGTGGTAAAATCACTCTATATATTTGTTCCGTATCATTTCAAACGAACGAGGTATTGCTTTCATATGTGTTTCAATATATTATTCGTTCAAATATCAATAAATATTTTTCTGCACTTTGAATCTTTTGAACAGAAAAGGGTAAAAATATGAAACATGTTTCATTTAACTACACGTTTTTCCTTAATTTTATCATGAGCTATCAAAAAACAAAAAAAACAAAAAACGGTTTCCTTTTTGCATGTCTACGATCTTAGAAATCAATCCCTAAAAATTATTTTTCTCTTCTTTTTGACTTTTCATGAACTTTATTATAAAAAGTGAATTTAAATATGTCTTAAATGAAAGAAAATGGCTTCTCAATGGCAATGAAGTATTACGGTGAATAACTTAATTTTTTTGTCGAATTCCAAATGTGAAGTTCCCAAGGTATGTCATAATATGAAACAAGATTGTTTACTTATCATGCCAACAAATATACTAACGCAGTTACGTCAGAAAATTAAGAGTTGAATCTCAGCAGTTCTTATTCGAAAATACTATACAACAATGATTAGGATTCTATTATCACTTTCGACTGTTCAATACATGCATAATTTTTATTAAAGTATTGTTTGCAAACAAATATAAAGAGTTACGAAAAGATTGGTAAAAATTTACCTTTCAGTGTTTCACGAACGCTTCAGATACATTATATGCACTGTTCGTTCCATTAACTTAAAAAAATTAATTTCGATTTATAAAAAAAGAATCATTATACCACTGTGAGGAGAAATTATATTTGGATAAAATGGTGTAATGTATGACGTATTTTTACGAATGATTTTACGATTTCTTTAAATTTTCGGTTTTGTTGAAAAACTGAATAAACAAAAGCTACTAAATAAACAATGTGAGATACAAATTAATCTTTTTTCCTGCGGAGAGGTAATTCTATTTTTATTTTCCACGCAATACTTGTGCTAAAGTAACAAAAGCGGAAAGAAAGCACAACACATCGTCCACGCTGAGTAGTTTATGAAGGAAGCTTTTCTTTTAAATTTTGCCCACGGCGACGTCTGAGATGGCACGCGGTGGAACTTCGGATTCCAACGAACCGAGTTTAAAAACTTCCGCGCCTGCGTCAACGTGACGTCACTATCTCGTAGACGTCATAACCTGGAGTGCTAGGGGGCTTACGACTCTCCGCAGTCTCGAAGTTATCTTGGAAACTTCAATCACAATCACAAATTTACGTTTTATTACTGGGTTATATCGAAATAGATTGATTTATTGAGAATCAAAATTTCACGGTGATTAAAAATTTTGTCATAATTAAATAATTACTTTGAATATCAAAACACTTCTCTGGAAATTCGCAATATTGCTACCGATAGTGAAATATGAACGGAACAATATTTGCATATATATGATGATAATGAATACTACAAAGGTTCGGCGTACGATGTTCGTTACATGGTTTTATCATATAGTATGTAATAATTATCACATATAATATATTAACAAATTTAATATTTAAGTAAACAGCCAAGTGAAACAACAATACATTATATGCGTTAATAATAATGCGATGTTTTATCGCCACTGAAGATATAAAAGTGTTATTAAATATTAGTAAAGCTATACAGATAATCTCAGGACAACTCATTTTCTAATACAAAATAACATAAACAAAATATAATCCCTTGGTTGATTAAGTGAGAAATTACCACATTAAGTAAAATACCATTTTTAAGAGTATAAACTCAAAAATTAAAATATTATAAATGAAATTTAGTGATTTGATTTTCGTGAATAATGGATTTATAGAACCAGTGATGTGGTAAGTAGTTTCTGAAAATCGTTTAGAAGATTCGAACTGGTAGTATCGTCTTTTGTTTCATTTGTTGTACTTTATTTGTCACAGTAATTAGTGATGGTTTTTTAATGACCTTGTTCATTTCTGAAACAAATGAAGCCTACTCTCTAATGGGCGTTTAAATAATGTTGTTGTATACAGTGACGGGTATATATGTTTGTGAGAGGATTTGTTTCTGTGATAAGTAAACAAAGAAGAAGGTTTTAAATTACAAGTTCAGAATCGCACTGAATTATTACGCTGCTTATTGGTAAAGAAAACAAACGTGAAATGTGAGTCGAGTGAATTTCCGTGCTTAGAAAAACGATAGTTCATTTCCTTAAGAGAAGAGAAGTTCTTGCAAGTGGAATGTAAACATATGAGAGAAGAAATTAGATTATTTTCAACTACAAATTAGTTCAAACAGTGTGAAGTTTTGCGCAAAGTGTTAAAAGAAACCCAAAGGAAGAAATTTAATAAATGGAACTATGAAAGATGAAATATTTTTTTAGTTTCTAATTATAATATTCAAAGTTTTCTCAAACCGCTTTGTCAAAAGTGCTTTTAATGTAAATATAATAACCACCACAAATTATCGAAATTCAATTTGCCAAAATACAGATAAAACGTTGTATGACCACGCGGAGGACAAAAAGCTTATTTACTTTCCGGTAGCAAGTAAGGAACCATCCCATTTATTCAAATCAATGAGAACGAAGGGAAAAAGGAAGAAAACCCTGGCCAGGAGGAGGATTTATAGAGAATGATGTACTCAACCTTGAAAAGATTGAGTGAAGATAAGCTTACTGTGATTTTATATTTTAATCAATTATTATTAAAGTAAGGTATTAGTGTGAACAGTCAATCATCGTCCGCATAGAAATATATGAATAAATTAATTACTACATTTTAAAGCAGACAATATATTATAATATACATAGTTGAAATACATCATCACAGAATAAAATACATGCGAACAATATAACCATTCCTTAAACTTCTAAAATTCACGACATTTGTACCATTATCAAGTGAGATGGAATACTGCGAGTGAAAGCTCAAGTCAAACTAAAACATATTAGTTTTTAAAGTGTTTGTATTGTGGTCATGTATTTCATTTTGTGATAATGTATTTCAACTAAGTTTACTATAAAGTCTGCTTTAAAAGGTCATTATTTATTTATTCATTAGGGTATTATAATAAAATTTGTAATCGTATGTCTACTTGAACGAAGAAAATACTACTTATTTTATTCTAGAAGCTTTTACTCTGCTGCTAAATATCACGAAAAATAACTCTGACGTGTAATCGTTACGGGAGGGAAGTGACGAATTTACAATTCCTTGATGTGCACCCACTAAGGATAACCAAATAAACAAAAAATCCCAGTTTAGATAATATTTTTCCGCGTACTTCAGAGTGAGTGGAGCTTGTTAACTCTTCGTAAAGGCTGGGGTTGTTAGAGACATTTGGCAGAGTTCGGGACGCCCACCGAACTTACGAATAAATCTCCATCAGGGAAGTTGCTGACGGGTAGTGGTGTCTTTTTGGCACCTTGTTCATTGACGAAGTATAAAGACAAGTTGTAAATCGGAGTTATCTCTTCACGAAATTTCTAAAGATATCTATTTTAAAAGTCACATTTAGGTTCTTAGATAAGCGTGTTAAGATGTCTTTATATTATATATTGATGTATAAATGATGATATAAATTGATGTCTGATTACTTAATGGGTAAAACCGCCCACAGAAGAGAAATTATGGGGATAAATTTAATTAAACTGAATAGTGTTACCTCTAAAAAAAATTATAACTATTGCACATATTTGTCATGGAATGTCTTTATATCAAATATAACTGTAAATGATCGTTTCCTAATTGTGTCGATAATGTAATTAAAGGAAAATTTTAACTTTAAAATCGATTGTAACATTGTAAAATACTTTCTGAATAAAATTTATTTTGTTAAGAAATTGATAAACTTTCACGGTAAATTGGAAATTCTTTTTGATGTATTTGAGTATTAAGTTTCCTTTTATATATTACGTATTCTTACTCTCTGATTGTCTATGATAATATATTAATATTATTTTCGATGTGCAGATACATGAAAGAAAATCAATAACATATATAGATCTCATGATGAGCAACATCATGTTTTCACTATAGTTGAGAACAGCAACACGTAACAACGAATAGTTATAACTACCGTCATGATTAAAGGACGTAACAGCACGGAATGAGACGGTACTGATGTACATATCTGGCAGATTATATTTTTTTTACATAATCCTACTTATTTTTAATGTTTTTATCATTTGACATACGATATTTTACATTTTTTTTTACAGGTTTAACAACATTTGTAAACTTGAAGAGGGGGCTAAACCGGAACCTCGAAACATTTTTCTCAACTATCGTGAAAATATGATGTTACTCATCATGACTCATTTTGACAATAAACCAATGTTATTGATTGTCTACAATGAATCTACACATCGTAAATAACATTAATTTATTAAGTTTCCTCTTTTAAATACCGTACTGATTGTGAAATTTCTACCTCGCTCATAATTCTACTCCTTCCATCTCAATTCACCCTCCTTCAACATCCACCACAAGATAATGTTTGACATGCCGACCAGTCAAATCAATTATCCTGTGTATTACTCAAACCAAGGGACCTAGTTTTTCTTTCACGCTTCTTCCTTTTAATCGTACTATCTGAGTTACGAGTTTACGTCAGTCTAATGGTATTTAGATATTGGGTAGTTTTCATTGGGAACTATTTTCGAGACAATTATAAACCCAGTCATATTGTTACCTCATTAATGTGGTAAATTTTATGAGACCATGCAAGAGATCCTACTTTCATTAATTGAAGGACATTTCGAAAAGCATTTTTTACAGAATGAAGATTAATTATTAAATCTATACATGAATTATAAATATATAATACATATAAACTACGTATAATTATCTTTCACATCAAACTGAATAACTATCTAAATCTTTTACATATATATTATATATTACACTAGTTATCGTCTTATAAAAAATCCCTACCCTTGCAAACGTTTTTATTGCTTTGATATTAGTTTCTTTGCTTTGTTACTCTCGAAAATTCGGATTTTCCCGTGAAATTTTCAGCTCCTTTCCACTTAAACAGAAACTTTGAAATTTGGCACGATGACCCAGCATCAGGAAAATACATCTCAGGAACCAAATTGATGTACCGAGAAACTTCTCGGTATAGGACACTCAAGAAACCTTATGGACTGTCTGTTTTTTAGAAGAGTCCATATTTAGGACGGTAAGGTCAACATATAAAAAATTACGGGGAGAGAAAAAAGTATCCATTATAGAGAATTGAGAAGTCTGCTATTGAGAAGACACCGTTAATGGACAATATTTTTGTTATATTTTTTTAGAAATTTTACTTCCAGAGAATGTATTAGTCTTACAATAGGGATTTGGTCCAAATTCTATAATTCTCTCTCAAATACAAAACACTCGAATTGTTGAATATAAACGAAGACCGTCAAAGCAAATCCTATTAGAATCTGTTGGTGAATGTTCATTTGCCGATGAACCCGTCCTTTTCGACTCCACACTCCTCTGGGCCTGATTCGGAATATGTACGGTCGTTTCCGTCCTGTGCGAGTGAAGTTGCGTGCTGCCAGCGCGCGTTCTGTTGATCGTCTGAGCTCGTGGTTTGTTTGCTCTTCAAAGTGGAGGTGGCGGTGATCGGGGGCGTGGGCGGAGAGGGTGGTGGGTTTGAGACGCGAGCGCGCCGCGCAGCATGTCGCATCGTCCTGTCGGCAGCGTGCCCACTCACCCACCCACCCACGCGTTCGCGACCTTGCGATGGCCCCGCCCTCTGTTGAGCCCCTTGACACGCCCTTTACGTCATTTCCCCACCCACGGGGGGACTTTGTCTTGCGTTGAGGACACCGCCCTCGTCCAGACAAGAATACCTGTTGGAGGAGAGTGTTGCCAACGATTCTTTCATACGACGTGCCAGCATTGTGTAGGGAATACTAACCGCTGCAGGGGCAATCACTCTTCAGAATACCACAAACTACAGAAAATACTCCCGAGGCGCTGTAAGAGCAGGAGCCAGTACTCGACGTTCTAGTGTCATTTTCGAATTTATTTTTGTAATTTTAAACCGAGAAATGTTCTACATCCATCATAACTTTTCGAAATCAGTATATGAAAATTTAAAAATTAAACATATCAGCTATATAGTCGAAAAAAAATGCCAAAAAATTAATTTTTATTAGTTTTTCATGATATTAGATATTACATTTTATTATTCTCTTGTTTTTTGAATTTAACTTAATTGACTTGCTCTAACCTTCCGTTTGGGAATTTATCCAGACCAATTTGTTGGTGAGTAACACCCCCAAACGGTTTGGCCAAAACACTTCACCCAAACGTGGGTATATTACCAGGCATCGACAACAATACAATGTGTCGTTATTTGCAACCTAATGTTTTCTTAAGGGTCCAACTTGGGGTGATTTCCTATTTAGAACGTTGTGTAGTGTGCTGGATGTAAATGAATATGGGACACTAGAGCTACATGGCTACAGTCAAGAGCTACGTGGTGAATCAATTTTTAATATTGCTTGAGTCTATTAAACATCTTAAAAGTGGGTCACAAAATGAAATGCTTGGGGGTTTATTATGATGATGATTTGAGCGTGACTTTTCTACCTTTGTCCCTAAAGTCTAGTATGTTCTTTAGACCCGTTGGGTCTGTTCCTAACTCAATCAGCACCGAATCTTTCTCTCTCACCGACTCTCTGTGACCCCATAGACCAAAGCACTCTATTTCCACATGTCCTGCACTATTTTCAGAAGACGTTTTAGCTTGATGTCCATGATTTCTTTTATGCCATCAATCCATCGCAACCGATGTCACCCTCTTCTCCTTTTACCTTCAGTCTTCCCCAGCATTAAGGTATTTTCCTGTAAATCATGTCTTCCCATATTATGCCCAAAATATTTGTTTTTGCTTCAGTATTTGTCCTTCCAACGAGCAGCCTCGGTTGATTTCCCGTGGTATGGATTTATTAGTTCTCTTACTAACATACTAACTATTTACTATTATTAACTACCCTTTTCAGATATCTTGCAGATCACTTGTAGTGCTAACATAAGCATCACTCAGATTCGAAGTAGAGACAAGCAATGATTCAATTACCCTTCGAGGGAGAGACGAGTTGCCGGACTATAAACAGAAGACATGCAACGATGCGAGTTAAACCCTGGTGGTCTTTTATTTTAATGCAGATACATTTAAAATCTTGTTATTAAAATTACTACAGTCAATCACATTTAAAACACTAGTTAATAATTAAAATCATGGAAGGTTCGTCCAGACGGAACCTTCTCCGTCATTACATGGTTGAATATCTGCACCTCAACTGGCTCTGATGAAGAGAAAAATAAATCTCGAAACATTGGCGGAATAATAAAGTAATAGAGATGAATGACCTGCTTACTTTTGTAATTTTTTTAAATATTTAAGTGAATGTGAAGTGATAACGTAAATTAGTGAATGAATTGATTGTCTCAAATAGGGACACGTAGCTTGGCAGTGTTTGGTAGTGAACTTCCATAATAGAAAATCAGAGAAACCTCAAGTAGATATCTGTATAATTGACCACTAGGTGGTGAGAGTGTTTCTATTAGACAACCTGGGTTTCACGAAGCACTTAGGACTTGGTAGTATGAATCAGTATTTGGAGGTTTAACTAAGTACGTTCAAGCAAATGTATGTGTGGTGAGGAAACTGTTGATCATAGTAGATCATGTGGTGATATGGGGCAGAGAGAGAGAGAGAGAGTGTGTGTGTGTGTTACTTGAAGCAAATAAAGGGAACAGATGTACCTTCGATGACAAAATACGGTCTATTAATAGATAGCGAAGAGAAATACAAGAACTTAGAAGAATTAGTTAACATATACGATTTAAAAGAAGGCTACAGATGGTTGGCTGAAGAAATGGTGTATGGATATGAGAAAGGATTACAAGTTTGGAGAGGATATACGGCGTATGAAATATTGAATTAGCTTTGATTTACCTAGAAATCAGTTCATTAACGAGAACACGTATTCATGTATTAATTAAATATTGTATTGTGATTATTTATGGTATAAAAAATTGAAAGAAATGTACTTTGGATAGGTCTGAGAAACTAGACTTTTAAGCGAGAGGATCAAAACTCAATAAAATGGACTTTATTTACATATAGAACAAAAACAAAAATATTTTATGTAATGATTTATTATATTGGCGGGGTTGAGGGTCCGTGCGCCAATAAATAAATCCTTGATTGCTGTATAATACACACTCATTTACTCTTAACGAATGTCTAATAGTATTAACGAGTAATTCAAGACTAAGTGATAGTTTGATAAATAATGCATGAATCAATAAGCGATATTTAGAAAAACAAGTGGCAAATTCTAACAACGAGGAATTTACATTTCCGCATCTGTGCAGATCTGCGGAGTGGAGACGATATCAAATGCACCAAGTCGGCTGGATGAGGATGGTGACACTACTTCGTGAACAATTTATTAAACATTTTGTACATGAAAAAATCTCTTCTCTACACACTCCATGTCATGTTTTCCTGATTATGAATGGTCTTCGAGTGTGAAATTTTTATTCAGGGAGTTAACATCTTTTTGGGATTAGTTTCACACATAAAATACAGAAGGTTTGAACAAAACTCACGGTCACACTCCTAAGTTTCATTTTGATGATTTGATATCAGAGTTTGGAGTATGAATTAAAATTACCAAAAGGAGCAGTTACCATTTGGTAATATGAATGGATATTTATAACTGTATGTAAATATGAGTCTTAATTATATGTAATTTTCATGTATCTCATTTATCTTCCCGTATCTGAATTATAACTCCCATATAACTAAGTATTTCTCTTGATGACTCTTTCAGTTATGGTAGAATACGAAGAATGATAGTCACTAGCATATATTACGTAAAAGACCACTAAAGACAGCGTGTAATTTACCTTGTCCATTTACTATCATAATGTTCCATTGAAAATGCGCGGAGAATACGTATTACAATGAACATCCATGTTAGGAATTCAAAGCTCCAATGTCATCCAACCTCACGCTATTTGGTGTTAGTCTCCAATGTTGGAGTGAACTTGATTTCATGTCAATGGCTGTAATTCAGAACATAGTACCATGTTCTACATGTTCCTAGTCGATCGATTTCGACTAATGAAGTTAATTGATGTTAGTGGTGTATCATGTTTAGAGAACTACATTATACGTTTGCACTTTGAATAATCATGCAGATGCATTTTCAGATTATTTTGCAAACAGAATTGAAAACTTAAACTAGGGATTAACAAAAAAAAAAAAACAAAACGGAACAGAACAAAGATTTGGAATTTTTTTTGCGATATGAAAAACGTAATGTAACAATACTGTATAGCAAGCTATATGTTATATGAATATAGCTAGGGAAATGCGTGAAAATAGCATGTACTCCTCAATTGAATATTTTTAACTTTTATATAAACCAACTACATATATTAATAACAATGTGGGTGAAAGAAAAATATCATTGCAAAATTCACGTGTAAGCCTAAAATTCGCATTATTATGAATAGCATTATTGCATATGTCGCCTTCTCTTATAATGGCATTAGTCATTCAGTACAGATCTGTGAATGGCGGTCCATCAAGTTGTGTCCCATGGCAATAAGTACATGGGTCACCCTACAAATAATGCCTTACAATTTTTTTCTCAATAACTATTTATAAAACATAAGAGATATTTACATACATGAAACACGGCGCTTTATCTACGCGCTCAATTTCCCACATAATCTGTTCTACAACTTTTCTCCGGCGATCCACAAGGGCGTGCATTTGCAGCCTGTACCAATCTTTACTCTGCTTACGGAGCCAAGTTTGCTATTGATTCCAATAAGTAGAAGTCTAGGGGAGCCAGATCAGGACTCTACGGTGGATGGGGTAACACTGTCCAACTCAGTTTTGTGATTTGTTCGGAAGTACTTAAGACATCGCGGAATCCATCTTGCTCAAACAGGAATATCTAAGAGCGTGGATAATTGAATCTACACTTTCTTTGCCTACTGACAGCTCCAGCGTCAGTTGCCGAATCGTAATGCGTCGATCATTTCGAATGACGTCATCAGTACGCTGCAGTATGCCCTGCTTCACAGCCGTGGTTGGTTTTCCCATCTCGCACGAAATCTTCTAGGTTTGCAGAATCGCTTTCTGATACTCTCACACCCTTTGCCCAGCGACCAATAGAACTCCTGTCGATTGAAGATGCTTCGAAGACCCAGCAGAAATATTTGTGAATATTTCCCACTGTTTCATTCTCAGTTAACAAAATTTCATTTACAGCGCGTTGTTTGTAACCAGTATCATTGTTAGACAACGTTTTAAAAGCTCCCTGCAGCTTTGCTACCTTCAGGAAAAAAACCGAATTTGCGCTCATAGAAGCGGGGTACTTTAAAACTTCAACTTAAAATATTATATTTCTAGCATTTGTTTTGGCTGAAAAATAAAAGATGGGGCATTACTGGGCCACCCTTGTAGTTGGATGACATCACGTCTTTAAAAGAACTCATATTTCTCTCCTTTCTTCAGGAGGCAATGCTCTTATAAGGGTTCAAGAGAATTAATAGCTAGGTCTTCTTAGATTCTGTTAGTCTCTTGCCTTGCCAATTTTGAATAGCTTCGTGGATGAAAATTAGTTTTTGGATACGTCTTCCCAATCAACTCAATGGGTTTTCAGTCCCCCAAATACGCATATTATGTCGGTTTACTTTCACGCTGATGTGAAAAACGGAACGTGATAAAAAATGGTTGTCATTTTTACATTTCTCCTGTAAGTTTTCGTAAAATTCAAATCGCTTTACATAGTCTGTAGGAAGTCAAGCTTGAAGCATATGCAATCTGTACGGTTTCATTTTCAATATGTTTCTCAATATACGCTACATGGTTGTTTGCGATATTCCTACTTCAAGTCTCGCTTTCTTAATTGATTTGTTTGGGATACGTACAAACGCAGCTCGTACCTGGTCAATATTTTCGTTTCTAACATGTCCCTGTGCTTTTGTCTTTACAAATACAGCCTGTTTCTTTAAATTGGTTATACCAATTAAGAATACTTTTGTCAGTAAGATAACCTTTACCGAGGCGGTTACGAAAAGCACGTTGCATTAAAATAACGCATTATAATTTTGCATATTACAGAACACAATACGCTTTCTCCTGCAGAGATGCCATTCTCGTTATAGCGATATGTTATTGCGATAGTGGCGCCACCATAACTACCAACAATGGGGAAAAGGAAAATATTTGAGTTTCTTTATTTAAACCTCTCGTAAGTGTAGATTTAAAAATGATTATTATAGCACTTTAAAATATTGCACATCGTTTTGAATGACTCTGTATATATGTTCAGGAAACCAGCTTATTGTATTCTTCTGTTTTATTTCAAGTGAATTCAATGATACGGGAGAGAATAAAGAAACATAATATAATATATTTAATGAAATAAAATCCCACAATTCCTGCTCCACCAGACCGGGGTTAGTAAAAAGCATTGTAATACTAGTGTGACAACCTGTTTTCCAGTTTCTTTATTTTCAAGGATATATGGGATCGAATGATAAAGCATGTATTTTTGAAATCCTCTTTCAAATAAAAAGTTAACTCTTCTTTTCTTTACAAATTCCAACTCAGTATTTTCAAAATAGTACAAGGTACTTCATCTTTTGTCATAATTCAGTTCTTCCTTATACCGGTATTTTCATGCATGTGACCGAAATAAGCTTTCAATACGTTATAGGGCAATCGTGTGTAATGGTTACAAAGTTTTTTAAACTCAGGACTTGTTGGTGAAGACCTACTCAATAGCCTTTTACAGAGGGAGCAAAATCAAAGCCATCGTCAACAAGAAACTACGCTGTATAGGATTTCTTATTTTAGTAGGCAAGTTACAAGCCAAAAAGTTATTTTTCTATAATGTTGAATCATTAAAGGATAAGGATAAATTTCCACTTAATAGAATCTTAAATGAAGATGAGGATGCCATTACGACGGTAATATATGAGACAGTAATGTGGGAAAACGTGACTTATAGTATGGATGAATTTTTTATGCATTATGAAGTCAAGCTCTACGTCCTGAAAAAGTGACTGTGGAAAAACATGCGTGGTCCACATTTTGATTTCCGATGTTCAACATGTTTGCTGAATAATTTCTTTGTATAAATTGTCCTTATATTCATCTACATGTTTTAAAAAATACTCCTTTTTTTATCTAAAAACACGAACTTCCTCCCAATAATTTTTTTTATGAAGAAATTGTTTTCTCCGTCCGTTTCAAGTGTAAATAGAAAGAAAAAAAACAACTCTCGTATTTCGGGCCCGGTCCATGCCCGGACTTAAACGCAATAGGGCTATATCTAAACAATTAGAAACAATCAGGAGGTATTATCGCATGTTTTGCCACCATGCCCGTGTTAGTTGGATTGATATATATTTTTTGTACCATATGGTTTGATTGTGGGAGAAAACATTGCAATGTTTCATTGGCGATTCCATCCATCGTTCGCGCACTCCTGGAAGCACACACGAAGAAATGGTGAAGAGAGGGATGAAAGAATGATAGTGAGTGGAAGAGGGACGATTAACGACTGATAGTGACTTCGTGACGCACTGTTGGCGAAATAGCGCTGGTTCAATTCAATAGGGCTCTGTGAACTGGTTGAGATTTTCAGCTGGGGTTTCTTATAATACCAATGTCGGTACGGGACTTAACATTCCACGGCTACCCAACATCCTTCCTAAATCCTGTGTGAAATCTTGAGGTTAGGTGGAAGAGAAGACCTAATGGACTGAACGTCGATACATCATAAAATAAGACATAATATAATAACACTATTCATAATAAAAATGAATTATTATTCCCACCCCAAACGGAAGTACTCACGAAAAGTTATCGCAGAACCTCTTGCCCAGCAGGACAAATTATAAATGAATCAAAAGGGGCTTCAATTTTACGCGATTTTTAACTTCCAAAATCTTAATAATATTTATTTTTGTAATGCAACAAACGTTCGCACCCATCAAGTGTTACTTTAATTTTTTCTTGGTTGAATTAATTTCAACTAATTATTATTACTATACATTTTTAGTCGCTAAGTAGGTATCATAACGAATGAAAAGTAATTATATTATATTGTGGTTAAGATCTATATTGTTGAGAAATATTGTTTTTCACACTTCGATGCGATCAGCCAAATAACGGAGTAACAGTAACACCTCCATTTCACTCCGTAGATACCAAGTCATTCGTGTGTCCACCCACGCAGTGTATTTATAGCCTCCACCTCTTGCGATTCGTACGTCCCCACTACGTTAAATTCAAAACACACTTTATTGCCTTTACGTCAGCAGATCCATTTAGCGCCATTTCTCCTCGTTCTTTCCGATGGACTTCGATGTGCAGTGGATGGGATGGAGATGGCGAACACGAGAAAAGAATGTAATGGTTTTTTCATTTTCATTTGGTCGCTTTCAGATGTTTCTGTCTGCGTGTTTTTTACTTCACTCACACAAACGAGCAAATTAATTTTGATGCTTCACGTCTGTACCTTGCCAATAATATACGAGGAAAAATGGAACTCAAATATTATGTCACTAAAAGCTGTACTGAAATAGAACCAATTTCAATACAAGACATCCTTTTTAATTAAATTCGCTCAATCAGTCTCAGAATGCTCTATAAGATTGGCAGTTTCAAGATACGAATTGAATTGTATATGAAAAATAAAAAGTATGAACAGCAAAATAAAAAGTATTCACTCGCAAATATATTTCACTTGATAATGATGCCAATGGGTACCGAAACGTCGTGAGTTTTAAAAGTTTTAGTGTTGTATTGTTTGATGTTGTTTTTCTACTGAATTCTAAAAAAAAATATTGTCCGCTAAAAAAAGGTCGCTATTCATTTACTCAATCAAAAGTACTTTACATAGTGATTTTGTTGATTTTACGATTCAATATTGAGAATGTCAGAATTTCGACAATCGTATTCTACTCGTGCGGTATCCGGTTGTTTTATAATTTGTATCATTCTTCTTAATTTTTGTGTTTTGTTGTTTAACTTTGATTTAATTTTTGGGTTTCGAGATTTGTCATTTTCATCTTATTTTTCTTTTCTCTTTTATAAGTTTTCTTATTTTCTTGGGGTAATTATTACCTTTGATTATCTTGGGATGTTGAGGTGTTAAATAAATAAATAAATAAATTTAATGTCAAAAAACAGTTTCCAACTGCGTATGACCACGTGGAGGACAAAAAACTTACTTTCCGGACCATCCCATCAATTCCGATCAAGGGCCCTAAGGCAGAGGCGGATTTAACATTTCAGCATCAACTTTAACTCCAAAGATAAATATAGAAATAGTTCGGTACTGTTATAATATTAACACAATACCAACAAATGTGTATTGAATAAAACTCAAACAAGTACTTTCATAAGTTCATATTATTATAAAAATATAGATTATTCAGAAAACATTGTTTATATATCGTGACTATTAAAATGACACTAAATTTGAGATTTATTATTTCAATAGACCCTGGACAAGATCCTAGCAAGTCTGTAAGAAAAATTCACCTCTATCCGAAGGAAAACTGGCAAATAACCCAGGCCAGGATGGAAAGACAGGGGCCAGGATGGTGTTGCTTCCCCAGCTGCTTGTTGTATACTTGTTATGAAGTTTGAAGCTTCATCTTCTAATTCTTCACTACTTTTTAATGAAACTTGCAAAGAAAAGATTTCTTCCAATTTATTTCTAAATGTCTTCCATTCCGTGTATTTATCATGCAATCTTACCTATCTATCATTTCTGGTGGTAAGATACATAGTACTTCATGTCATGATGGTAGGTGAATGGTCCAAATTGATATAAAATTGTTTTTTCATTATCATGCAATTTGGGGATAGATTCTTAGTAATAATGAAATCTATCAGATCTGGTATCGTGTTGGTATCATTTGGTCAGTATGTGGGACGTTCAGTGGAAGGCACTTAGCAGCTATAAGACTGTACGGTGCGTTTCGGTTCCTTTCTTTTAGAAGTAGTTATTCTTGCACCCCAATAAGTATTCTTCGAATTAAAATCTCCACCAAACTATACATGCCAAAATAGGTTTTTAATTATTTCAGATAATCTTCCTTTTTAAGTCTGTGATGGTTGTAATCAGACAGGACAGGGTACGACAGGATCTATCGTTATCAAGTCCATTGCTGCTGACCATGATCACCACTTTATATCAAACCACTATGACAGCTAACGTTTTGTATTTTGTTTTCTTCATGATGGAAAATTTGTCTGACTAACGCTACATTGCCACCACGAGCAGTATTACTTGTGTGAATGAAGTGATATGCATTGAAACATCATACTTTAATACATGACACACTTATACGTACAATGTGTTTCTGATACAAGACATATGTCAATTCTATGATTGTTCAATATATCCAACAGGCTTGGAAATGATTATTTTTCAAGTATGAGGTGGCAAGTATATGTTACGTACTGACTATAGTGATATCCGATATTGATGGCGCAAGTATACGTGCTCACAACATCTATGAAAACTTTCTGTGATGCGAATTATTATAACAATATTTGATTTACTTTACTCTAACAACACAATTACGGTAGAAACGTACTAAGCTATTTAGAAAATAAATTTAAAAATTCTTTTTTTGCAATCTTTTACATAAATGGTGCTATTGTTTGTTCCTGTTTATTCAATTTCTCTAATATGAGGTGTAGCGGATTTGATTCATCACTTTCTTTAGAACTATTATCGCATATTTTGTTTTGAGGCTCCTCCATAGGATCTCTCTCTTTTTCGTCTTAGGGAACACTACCTTCTTGGACAGGTTCAGCATAACTTTTTTCTGGTGTTTGTTCTATCATTTATTCCATTCCATGTATCAAATAATAAATAAAATACCTTAAAAAAACAAGCTTTTATTTAAACGATGTACTAAAACGAACAAGATAAGTTAAGGATGATAAGTAAGGCATTGTCGAATGCTGATTCCTTCGTACATATTTCACATTAGTCAACCCTAATAAAAATAAACGTACTTACTATCTTTATCGCTGAAAATGATTTAATATTTTATGTTGAATTATTTGTTTTCAAAAAGCTTGTCACACGACATGTTCATAAATGTGGATACCAATTAATTTCATTGGTTAGTGACTGGTTGGTGAGTACTTGCCGAAATATGCATTTTATTTACGATTCGCGCAGCAAATCTTTTTGAAAAAAAATTAACATAAAATATTAAAATATTTTCAGCGATTCAGCAACTTATCTTATTAGTTTCAGTTCGTTTCTTAAATAAAAGATTGTTTTTAAAAAGGTTTTTCATTTATTATTTTATTTTATACTTTTTAGTGTAAGAATTTCTTTATTTCTTTGTCATAATAAATACATAAATAATAAATAAAAAAATTTATTGTCAAAAAAAAATACAAACTGCTTTTTTATCCTACTTGTTCATTTATAATACTCAAAATACATTTTTAAACACAAACTTGTATTAATATGAATAAATCGCATAAATGATATAGCATCCGTGAGATAAACCTTCCGGTAGCATAAACATCTTTTGAGAAACGATCGTAATGATAAGATAAGAAGTTAAAACGAAAAGCGTAGGTTATGCCATGTGTTGTACTTTCTTGTATGAGAAAGACGGATTGTATTTCAGGGGAAGTTTCCCGGAAATAATTCGCCGTGAGTTATCTCAGAATAAAATCGTTATAAAGAAAAAACTTTTTTAAAGTTTTTTTTGGAAATAGACATCATAATATTGCATTGTCAGAGGGTTTGTATATAAGTGCCAAATTTCAGTTCAATCGATTGAGGGGAACTGGTTTAAAATTCAGTTGTAAGATTTGGTCCAATCATACGAACTAACAAATGAAGCTAAATAAAAGCTTACAAAAAATGAAGAAAATGCTCTTCATTATATTTCTATGAGTTAGATCCTTTTTCTATATTCCTGTTGTCATATATTTGGTTTTGTAAGATGTCATGGATGTCACGGAAATTTTCTTTGTGATTAAGTGTTTTATAGTTTAAGACTATCTCAGCTCAAAGGAATGTACCAATTCCCTCAGAGAGATCAATAGTTGTTTCTCTATGGGATTTCATTTATGGGCTCGTAAGATTAAATACCGATTTATGCACATTTGCCCCTGAGGTCTCACTACCACATAATAAGAAAAGATTTTATTATGCAACAAACTATCGTGTTTGTGCAATTATCTTCTAAGACGTCCTTTTTTCCTCTTAATCATTATCATGAGGAGTACCTGTGACTCATTACGTTATTTTTTATTATGAACTATCTTTATTCCTTCGTATTCGATGCGGTGAATTAGAAATACCTGTAATCTCAGATATATATTTTGTCGTTCGGTGGTAAAGCGTAACCGTACACAATTGTACATGTTTTAAATTGCCCATAAATCACCCTTTTCCTTTTACAACTTTATTATCATTGTTTTATTAGATCAGGAGCTGCGCAAGCAATTCCTTTTGTTAAATACGTCTTTCTATCTGTAAATGCCATTTGCTTAATTAAATTCTAAGAGATAAATTTTTGTAGACAATTTAAGAAGAAAATAACTTACAAGAGAACTCAATTTTTTCGACAACTATGACTCGAATGAATGCTCTTCTGGTAGTGACCTAGGTGCTGATTTCGAAAATAACTTTCATTCATCTGTGAATTTATGTCCCAGCGCCTAAAAATTCGGTTCTCCCTCCCCGTTCCTATTTCGCGCCTTCGCGTTTTTATCTATCGGAAACTACCTGAAAAGAACTAACGCCATCAATGTAAAGCGCTGGCGGACCATCACGTGAAGTGCGAATCGACAAAATATACTTAAAAATAGATTGCTCTATTTTTATTCCATGTATTTCGAACAAAAAGCATCGGTGGAAGAAAATGAATGGGGATGAAATAAAACTTTGGAAAGTAATAAAAGCAATTTAGTAGTTTAGAAATGAACATGAAGAACTGCAAGAGAAGTAGCCGAGCGACGTATGTCCTACTCAATGAATTCATTTTCCGGATGTAATTTCAAACATCCATTCCATTTGTCAAAGATACAGAGTTGTGTTTTCAGTTAATAGCTGGTATCTGTGTTCTTCAATTCATATCCTGAAGAAATACATTAGATTTATTGTATTTATTTTTAGAATACTAAAACATTCAGAAGTTACATTGTCCTGCTCTCTCCAAGCAAATTATGATACTTGGTTGGGAAACAATTCGTAGATTTGTTTCACATTAACACGTATTCAACGATTATTTAGTAAAATAATGATACTTATTTTACGTACGTTCATGTTTCAAGCGAATTGTATTTTAGAGGAATAACTGTCCCTGATTTTTTTATATTAAGAGTTTAGATAATAGAGAATTTATTTGTTTGTATTTTACAATCGTGTAAGTTAATATTCTATAATTGTCAAGGTAAATTCTGACTTGTAGGAATAGAGAAATTGAACTAATTAAATTCTTTTCTTCAAAAATTATTACACAATATGGCAAATTATGTCTTGTTTTCAGAATATTCTCGCAGAGGGCTTTAAATTTTCGTATAATATATCTTCTAAAAAGAGTGAAACTATTTTTTAAATAACATTTGCTCTTTTAAAAAACTCGCTGCTCTGGTTTGTTCGGTTTTTCGTCAAACGATGTGTTTCGATGATTACCACTGTTATCATTAGAGACTGAAATAACATGGAATGCTATTGGCACGTATGATATCACTCGAGGACACGGATATAGCAAAATGCTATCTATCAAATAAATTGTTATGTAGGGAAAAATCTGTCTCAAACACTTATGACTCTAATGAAAAAAATTGACCTATGGACTAAAGTTAGAAATTACGTATTTTATCTTAAGAGATTTTATTTTATTTTATTTTATTAAAATATGAAGATACCACTTGTTTTTGCAGTGTCAAAAATATTGTTCATCGCAAAATTACATAAAATGTATGTGTGTGGTTTAATTTCTACATATACATCATTAGTTTTACATATATATCTTTTACTTTCTCATTGGATTCCCCCTTATTGCTTATTTCTTAGAATCCGCATTGATTATAAAATGTTATTCCCCTAATAGTTTACTGTAAATGCTTTCCTGATCCAACTTATGATCATCAAATTCCAAATTTTCAAATAACTTCTGATAAAATTATTTACTTTTTTTGAAAAGTGAAATCGGTTTCTAACCTTTGATTTGTCTGTTACCTAACGTTACATGAACTTGTTTCTCTTCTATGACGTACCTTATTGAGTTGCATAATTTAAAATTACTTTATCTTTTATCCCATTGTCCAACGTTTTTGTCGTCGCAACTTAATAATTTGCTTCTGCTTCCCAAATTTCTTCATTATTCTCTGCTTGTTAACTTACGCAACTTCCCATTATTTTCCACGCAGTCTCTTGTTACAATTCGCATTGAAATATCAAATTCCGTTTTTTCTTCTCACCTTACGACACCTCTTTTCTCTCTTTCTCTCTTCGTGGAGTTGGCTTTTGAAAGGGTGTTCGCTTCGACAGCTTTTCTCCTCCCTCCTCCAATCTTGCTAGCTCCTTCCTTGCCTCTTTCCGCCCGCCCTTCAGGTTCATTTCCTTCCTTCCTTCCCTCCCCATCCCCCCCGGCGATCCATCTATTGCGGCGCGAAACGCCCTCATGCTAAGGTCGGTCGCTCCACTCTGTCAGTGGAAGGTGGTTGTTCCCGCCAATTTGCAATGCAAAGTGGATCGCGTGGCATACGCTTGGTTTCTTCCCCCTCCTTCCAGCTACCCCTCTTCCTTTCACGTATCCATCGACCTATGGCGCACCGTTGCGGCACTCCACGTATGAGCGAGAATGACATCTCGGAGATACTGGCTTCCTTACGCCGACCTTGTCTCCGACTCTTTAAGGACTTTCTGAAATGAAACTGAAGCTTTCTTTCTTAAGTGCTTTGCAAATATTGACCAAAAATGTTTTCACTTTTCAGTAAAAAATGTTAAGAACGGTCAAACAGTCTTGAACGATTAATTGACCATGATAACCTTTTAGTGTTTCATGTTTGTGTTGTGGATTCTGTGCTTAATTGGTTCTGACTTTAGACTGTATATTTGAGTCTAAATTATTGCATTGAAGGGAATAATACAATTCATTTTGAATTTACTTCCGTTCAAATCTTCTCTGGGAAGAGTTCTTTTAACGGTAGTTTTTTTAATAATGTGCCTGGAGTAGAATTATTAATGAGGAGCAAAGATATTGCATTGGATTTGGGCAAGACTTGTATATTTTACCTTTTCAGTGAAAAGTCTGCATGAACAGAAACGATGTATTTTTGTTTTTGATTTAAAATTCATGGCTGAACATCAAAATGCCAATTAATACTTCAAACAGAGCAGAACTGATTGTGAAAATGTTGGTATTTCTTCAAGATAATCGACCCCTGGATGAGAGATGCTTATGTGTAATTCTAGTATCTCAGCATAATTTCGCTTTGAATGTGCATACAAAATCATTTGATTCTTTATATATTTTGAAAACATGAACAGACTGCGTATAAATATTCAAGGATGATATTGATAGTGTGATATATAATTAATTTCGCGGAATGTTGTTTATGCAAACAATTCAGTGACCAGGAGGAATTTTTTTGTAATGATGCATTTAATTTGCGTCCGGTGTAATATACCCCTTCTGTCTTCAATTTGTGCTATCAACGCAAGAAACATTTCGTTTGCAATGTGTTCAGTTTTTGACCACTATGCAAAGGCAAGCGACTGACAATCTGAAGTACATTTCCAGTGAACCGAGACATTCCGTTTACAAATCCCTGAGGATATCACCCATCGTTGCGAAAGAGAAGTATCCATATTTCCTTTTCACGAACAGCTGACGTGGCTGAGCGCCGTGGATTCGTCAATGCTTTCAGACACAATCTACGGGATTGTCGCTGACTCTCCCCATATGCGAAGGAAAGGAAATTACATCTTGTGAGATATGACTTACTTCATGACTGGAACAACATTTATTTTCAGGGGGAGCAAGCTTAGCCAGTGGCGACCTTCGGAAGTACAGATTTATCAGTAGGGATCATGCATGATAAGTTAAAATTAAATACTTTTCACGATATACACGGACGTATATACCCACAGATGGGACAGGCACCGAGCTCCCAACTCGACAGGTACATGCGACAGGTGGACCACTGGGACCTCGCATATCATAGGCTTATGTACCCAATCCTAGGCCGACAACCTGGGCAACTGATCAATCCCGACTCGATCTCGTAAGTGGTAGGAGGGCTGACAACCCTCCGAGTGTTACTCAGCACTTTAAATCGAGTAGGCAGGGAGGAGCACAAGCCCTCAGGTGCTTGCACCTGACGCCCCTATTTCAGTTAGACTCTGCCGGGCGTACGGGAAGAAGGCTCAGGTCACCGATCGGTGAGCAGGATTGCTGCTCGGCTCCCGTTAGCGCAGATAGCGATAGAGATGTGGACTAAGCACGTCTCCGCCCTCCTGAGCGGATGCTAGGAGAGGTGGGTTTCCCGCCTTGATGTTTGTGGGCATACTCCCATGTCCCGACCAGGGGGCAACCCCGGGTCCGACCTCTCTGCCCAGTTCGCTGGATGAGAGGAAGGGGACTTTCAGTGAGTAGGGTAAGCTAATGGACTGGGGCTAAAATGGGATAACGGCAAAGTTGAGGTCCGCAAGGACGCGATAGGCTCAACAAGTCCTCCGAGCAACCGAGCAATATCCACAGAACGTGATCCCTTTGGTGATACTATATCAAATATATTTAGTGAATTGTCACCAAACTACTTGATTATAATGAAATTTGAAACATTCCCGATCACAACATGGTATATTTCTTCTATTTTGTAAATGACCACTCGAGCAGCCTTGAAGTATAAATAAAAACTTTTTATTTTATTTCGGTGGTTGAAGAGAGTGATGTTTTTGAAAGAGAAGCAATTTTTGGCATCACCATCACTCGGCGCTCGGGACACGTGCCTCCCCCTGTCCTCTCTTAGATCGGGCCCTGAATTACTTAAAAGTAGTTCTAGTTATTAGTGGATTCATTTTCCTTCTTGAACTATTAAGGGATATATTTCACAAATTCTCTAAATTGTTACTGGTTTCTATCTCACTGTTTACGGTAGGGTGACATAATCCGAAAACAGCTAGTAATAACTTTTTCTATCAATAGAGTTTCAGAGGAGTGAAGAGTTTAATAGTGGAATTGGTTTAATAACAAAGAAGTGCATTTTTTAGACAATTTTAAATGAATAATGTCCGTAAACCTTAAAATCATATAAATAATTTCATTGCCTGAAACGAACATTTGGCTAGTGTTACTTTGAAACACTTCTCAGTGAATTTAATCTTACAAATACTGTATACTTCTCTCATTTAATCTTACATATACTGTAAACGTCGGAAATAATGGGAATCTGACCTAATTTAATGTTTTCGTTTTTATTTATTTTATGCATTTTGGCAAAAGGGGGTTCAGGCCACGAGGCCTGCTCTTCCACATAACCGTTGGACTTGGGAAAGGGAATTGGGAAGGAGATATGTTGGGTTGCCGGGGAACTTATGGTACCGAACCGACATTTGTCTGATGTTGGTGAAAACCTCACCTAATTCGACCGAGCAGAGTTTGAACCCTCGCTCTACCGCTCAGTGGGATTGTGGAAGCGAAGACGCTACCACTAGACCACCGCTGTCGTTCACATTATACATAATGTAATACCCTCTAATCGTATTTAATTTCCCTTTTGTTGATCGCAATTGAAGATAATTCCATCGTAACCTTTGTCATACTGAGTTCGCAAACTTCCATTGGATTCAAATCCTACCATTCTGAATCAAGTGGTAAGTAAACGCTCTTTAGAGTTTAGAACACAATCAAGGGTTTCGGCTATGGTGGATTTCTGTCGCATACAAGTCGTATCCTTTGATGGGATTTTCCCTCATTTCTGTGTGTTAAAAACGGGCCTGAACCATTGTGTGCCTTATGCTCACAATTCGGCATGGGTGGTAGAACAAGTCTAACATTATTCACTCACGACAACCCGTATAAATTTATTTGCTGACTTGTCGGTTGTGCCTCTATCGGCCGGAAGTATAACTAACTCACCACCGATCTTTGCTGCAAAAAAGCGAGGGAAAAACACGAGTCAAAAAAGTGCGATACACCAAAATACTTACTTACCATTTGAATGCGCTGAGTTTTTTATTCTTTTCGTCGTGACAGTGTCATGTTTGACTGTGATTGAACTGAATGTTCTCTCGAAAATATTTCTGTATTAACCACCCCTGTGTTTCATCTGCAGTGTCTGTTGCTAAAACGTTGATGATGATTGAGTCATATCAACATTAAAATTATCTCTTTACCTTTTCATATACACTAAAATATGATGAAATTATACTTAAGAAAACTTAAGTATAACTTTTTTCACTCTGATTTCTTTTCCCTCTCCTTGAATTAACTCGTCTATTGCGCAAACCTGTTACCATGAAAACCATTGGTGGTATTAAACGCATATGGTAAAAAACCAGTTGGAACAGGATTTGGATTGTTGACAACCCGGACAACGTATATAATAAGAGAAACAAAACGATATTGTTAAATATTTGTTTGTTATATGTTATCTTTAAATAAATAATTCAAATAAAAATTGTATTCCGTTAGTATAAACTAATCCCAATAAACCTTATACATCAAGATACGCGAAGTTTACTGGACTATCGTCAAAGAACGTATTAGGAATAACCGCGTCGTGTAAAACTACATTACTAACATCAAATGTTTTCATAAAACCCCTAATATATCGATATTCCAAATGAAATTTCTCGTCGTGCATTGTTATTCTGTCTTTCATCAGCTGACATGAACTCTACGTGACGAGATTCCATCCCTCGCAAAATATCAACGACCGTCCTCCCCAGTTCCACCCGCGTCTCCGCCTCCACACGATCTGCTGGTCGATATTCCCGCACACGGTGGCAGACACCCTCGAACCAGAAGCATCGCTGACCGTCACGTCCTTCTATTGTGTCTCTTTATCCCATTCAACTGGCACCTCACCACAGGTGCTCGAAAAACGCGTCTCTCGATTTTCTTCTATTGTGCGGAGAGGATATTGCATTCATTGGTTAGGAATTTTTAAAATTATCTTTATTGATTCAGAAAACCACTATTACAGAACACACCCATGTACTAAATAATAATAATACATTTTATTTGATTTCAACATAAATGCGTGTAATCAAACCTTGACAACAAAACAACGCTACCTCTTGTGAATAAATAGTTTTATAGAAAATTTAAAAAAATATTAAAAAGATATTCACGGATTACGAAAGGAGACGTTTCGGTCTAAACGTTCACCAAAGAAAATTTTGTTTTGTACTAGTTGGATGTAAACTGGAAAAAGAGAGAGGTTTTTAGAGAAATATTTTTGATTTGAACAGTCCATAGTCCCTAGTTTAATGTGCTTAATTTCATGGTGACAATAATGTATTTAAAGTAATTTTACAGAATCTTACAGATACTAATGTTCTACTTAAATTTGAAAATATTCTAGCATGTTACGTATAAGAATATTATCGATAGTTTTATCTGCCCTTTGAACATTCTTGTGCCATCCTTGTTTTGGGATTGATTTACATACATTTACATAATTCTTATTTGTACAATTCTTCTTCTTCTTCTTCTTCTTCTTCTTCTTTATTTTTGTAATTAAGTGATATATTAATTTGAACCAGAAAAAAATTAAAAATTTACTTGTGTGTTTTATCTTCCGATGATTTGTTTCCTTATTGTTTTATCGCTGGTAAATGAAACTTGCTTAGTCGCCATTCTCATCATTAATATTCTCGTCTACTATATCGTATAGTATTTTGTTCCTCTGATTTCGAGCTTCCCGCTAGCGTGGTGGTGCGCTTGTCTCTCCCTCTTCTCCGACCGCTAGCGCATCGTTCGCTGTAGGTCGAAGGTTGCCTCTTGACGTGCTCTGTGTGTTGCAGGCCACCGCCGCCCTCACCGCCTCAGCAGCACCTGAGTCCACCTCCTGCCAGTGTCGTCGACTCCGTTGCCATCAGCAACCCTCCGGCATCGCGGACACCGCTGCTGGCTGCTGGAGGAAGAGAATGCTCGACCCGGCGCGGGGGCCTACGCGCCGCCGCCTTCGCCTCTCTACATCTCCCGCCTCCAAACAACCATCTCCGACGTGGTCCATTTCCGTGGTTTGTTTCTCCACGCCGTGACTGAAACATTGTCGTTCTGTGTTCATCCCCTCCCCCTTCAGTCTTGTGACGTAATAGTGAAAGAATCCTTCCATATGTGAGTGTTGGAATCGTGATCGCGATTGTGTGGCCGAGTAATTCTGGTGGGTGGAACACCGACGCCGGATTGAAGGAGAAGCGAAGTCACGCTTCGGTATGATCTTCGTCAGGAACCGAATCCGTGAGTAGGGAATCCTCGAGGAATCGAGTGCGCGTGCGCTGGAGGCAGGAGGGAGCGAGTGTGGAGTGTGGAGGCGTGGAGTGGGGCGTGCGTTGTGATGCCGGCATGGGGTGCACGCCTTCCACTCTCCAGCAGCAACAGCAGCAACCGAAGGAACATCAACAAGGTCAGCAACAACAACAGACAGCCAAAGGCAAGGAAGGACTCCAGGCCCAACAAACCAACACTCCAGCAACACCACCTAGCGTCATGAAGACGCCGCTGGCTCGCATCACAGGAGGTATATTTCATGTGATTATGTAGTTTCACATCCTAGCCTATCTCTCTCTTTCGCGAACCTTCACATAAAGTGTTGGTATTTAATAAGGGTGAACACACGTCGTAAGATTTCATGGTCCGAGCTCAATCAAAAAAGATCTTACGTATTTAGCGACGTAGATTTCTAGCATTAGATAGAAACTAATGTTTCAGCCATGATTCTATGACTTTCGTTTGCGTATTCTATTTTTCCTAGAAAACGACAATTTTTACAATGCATCATTATTTCCTAATATTAATAATATCGTAAATAAATGAACGTACATTATTAAAATTTATATATGTCTCCGCAATAATGCCGAATAAACACAAATAAGTTATATAAATAAATATCATCAATATATCGGTTAAAAACTTACCTTTCGTCAATTTTTGAGTTCGGACGTTTTGTGGGTGACAAATGACGCCAAATGCGGTGTTGCCTAAAGTTCCCGAGGTATTAAAGTTGTGCCAAACCACCTCGGTGCCCTCTAGGGCAATTTCTTATCCCTGTTCTTTAATCAGGGGTTGTTAAGAAGATGATTGATAATTTGCTTAGATGGACCAGCGCGCAGCGTAATGAGAAGAGGGAGTGATTGCAGTAATTTATTACATTGATCGAATTAATAACTAATGTGAAAGGAGAGTGTAAAACGTGCATGGTGATAGTTTTGGACCATCTCCGGGGGATTTCACTCAGGTAGTAATATGTATACAGTTGTTGCTCACTTGATGTGTATACTTATCGACTTCAGTGCTTCGCTTGACTCATTTCGACGTATTTACTGTACAATATCTAACTTCCATGTCAAAAATGCTTCATTTACTCTGCGTCTCGTTAATGTATTCATTTATTCTCTGCGTCGTTATTGTATCTCTCTTGATGTTCGAAATGTTTGATGATGATTATTATTAATTTATGTATGAAGATTGTTCACTTATACTAATTGCATTTGCTCATGTTGATTCATTTTCCAGAAATACAAGTCGATGTGTGTTTGATTCTGCGAGTTGTATTCAATTTCTTTGATTTTTGTTGGAAAGAGGAGAGAAAAATCTCTTTAATCCTGCATCGTATAGTCCTGAATGTTTTATAATCCGGCATATTCAGCAGTAACTTGCAAATTCTTTTTTTCAATTTATTTAATCTTTGTGTGCAATATTTCGTGACCATTTCCTTCATTCCTCTTAAATAATTGGTTTATATCTTTTTTATTAGGGTTTTAAGACTTGACAATTTCTATGTCATTTGTGCTCTATGGTTTATATCATTAACGTTTTTGATATTAGGATAAATTATAAATAAGCATAGGAAAAATGGATTGGTAAATATGTGTATAAGCCTCGTTCATTCCTTTCAAACCCCGTTTTCCGAAGAAAAAAAACTCTATAGTCTGGGTAAATCCCTACTACGACACGTCTCAAGCACTGAAAGATGAAAGACATGCAAGAACCCATGTTCCAAACGGGTGATGTTTGTTTATTGGTTATCACGGCGTAGTATATATTTGTACCAAACTGCTTTACACATCTCTTAAGCTTCTTTTCGTATGTATACCGTTTCTATTCATTAGAGAATATCTTCTTTATATGATTATTTACTTATCAAAACTTATAAACAATTATGTCCTAATGAATTTTTGTATGATTTTTTGCATGTAGAATTGTTATACAAATCTTTGCATATTAACCATGTTTCAGTGTTTTACAAAGTGTGACTAAGTTTTTATGAAATATTTTGAATATTAATTAGAAATAATCATCAATAAACGTTAACTCTAGTGTTTCATTTTCTTACGTGAATTATATGATAAATGAATGTATATTATTGACAATTTGATTCAAGAGTAATATTTGATTCTCGTTTCACAAAAATTCCATGCAGTATTTAATGTAAAATTAATAACAAATACAATACATACACTGCCGTTTTGAATGTATTTATTACAAAGATGAAATATTGAAATTGTTTTATCGTAGTTATTTTGTAAAAGAGGAAAGTGTGAACAGGTAATGGACGTTGAGATGATCGTGATGCATCATATTAATAAAAGAACTTTTGCCATGCGTAAATTCTTCTTGATCAATGAGACCTTGCATTTAGTTTCAGTCTCATCGACATGTATCATTCTGTGAGGAGCCATTGTTAGTTGCACTGAAACCTACTGAATATATTCCTTCACAGAGATGTTTTTTCGTCGGTTGTCTTTCAGATGTTATTTTATCATGTCAGCGTTTTGTGTTACATGCGATGTTTCCCGATAATTTATAAAGTACGTTTCATTGAAAATCGTGAATATTTTTTTCTAAACGGTTACGTGTTATAATTATTATGTTTAACATAATATTAAACTCATTTTCTAAAACTGAAGTACCATTACTTACATAATTTTTTTCTTCTGACAAATCGTAATTAATTTTTAACAGCTAACATTTACTTTTACTCTGACAGGCGCATCAACGCTACCCGCCATACTTGAAAATGGCTCGAACGTTAATGAAGGAAATTGTAATTGAGTAGGAAATACCGAAATAAATTGAGGTAGTATTAATATTCATAACTATAGTGGTGATTAAGAAGTATTTAATAAATAAATAAACAAACTACATTGTCAAAAAGCACTTGCAAACTCCGTAAGACAATAACGTGGGGGATAATAAACCAAGTTACTTTCCGGAAACAAGCAGGGGACTTTCGAACTATGTACTTTCGAACTATTACATCATTAAATTCTTTTTATGATGACGCAATTTAATCTCATTCTACAAAATTTATCGTGGAATGTTGTTGATTACTCATTCAGTAATCCGATGTCTCCATCAAAATTCTTACATTACAATTTCTTATCTAAAAGAGTAACTTCCTTTTTAACAAACTAATCATTCTGAAACTTTTCAAAAGCATTGGGCAAATACTATCCTGGCAGGAAATGGAAACAATGTAGCAGCATTTATGCATGTTAATTCACACGATACTTGAATCATTTCTTTCGAAATTCTTCTCGTCTCGTTTAATGTGTGTTGTTACTGAATCTATTTTTATTTTATTTCCCATTTTCTATAACGTCCTATGATTTTTATGTCACAGTATTTTTATGTTTAAAACTATTTTAATTAAAAAATAGTAACGAGGTGAAATTATACTTAGGACGGAGACTTGATGAACCGTGCTTATATAATAATTGTGTCTTATCTGTTTAGAAAGTAATCACGTCTGAATTACTACACAAACTTCTCTATTCGGCAGAGTTAACTAACCTACCACCTCTAACGTTGAGTCAGTTGGCCTACCAGATTATTTCTTTACATTCCAATTTCTGTATTACAGATCTTTACAACACTCAGATGCCATATTTTCCCATTTTGAGTTTTTTTCATTCACGTATTTGATAAAAATTGCGTAGTTCGCCACATTTACTTCGTTGTATTAATCAAGTGTTGAAATACACAATTTTACGAGTATTTATTTCCTAAAGGAATCCTTACTCTTTCTGGTAGGTTGCATACGGATGATACAAATGGTAAACAGTATAACTTAGGATCATGATACACTTACAATAGTCATTACACTTATAATGATCGACAAATATTCTGATTCTATTTCAATTTCACAATGTGGTGACTGTCCTTGATGTCCGAAGAGAAGCTTCGAATGCAAAAAGGACGAATTTATAAAACAAATTATTTACTTGGAAATTTTCCAAAATCCTGGAAGAGATATAATTTTTAAATTTGGAATCATTTGGAAAGTTTAACGAATCAATTTGGATGTAAGGATTCAATTACGAAAAAACTTTGATTCAGAATTAAAGTCTTTGTGTGAAGGTTTTTGATTTATCTCTGTGAACTGAATTTTTATTTTTGAAATTAAATATTAATCCATTTCTTAATAGCGTAAGAGATGTGTCATACTAAAAAATGGCCGACTTTGTAAATAAATTTCTTGATCATAGAATTTTCCAAAATACCCGAACGCAATAATTTTCTTTTAATTTTGGAAAAATTTGACTAGTTTGACGTTTCAAGTAGGACGTAAGGAACCTATAGCAAAAGCCAAAAATCTCTAGTAAATATCGAAAAAGTTTGTTTGAACAACGTATCTCATAGAGGTGAGTTTTTTATTTATTTCAGTAAACTGGATTTTTTTGCGAAATTGATTAATA
Organism: Laupala kohalensis; assembly: GCA_002313205.1. Lineage (NCBI taxonomy): Eukaryota > Metazoa > Arthropoda > Insecta > Orthoptera > Trigonidiidae > Laupala > Laupala kohalensis. The sequence goes on along the minus strand of NNCF01125876.1, from coordinate 295,592 downwards.
GTCTATTTCTCAGTAATTGAAGAGGTATTCGAAATGCAAAAAGGTCTATTTTGTGAATCAATTTCTTGATTCTGGCGTTTCCAAAATGCCTCGTTGGGAGTATTTTTTTTTCGTGAAAAAAAAAATTCGTGCCAAAAATTAAAAATGTAAGGAATCGATTGCAAAAAATCGCAAATCGCTTGTATGTATTTAAAACGTTTGGTTGAGCACATAATTGGGGGTGAGGTATTTGTTTATTTCAAATAACTGGATTTGTTAACGAAATCAAATTCATTTCTCAAAAGATTGTCCATTTCTCAAAAGTCGGCGAGATGTTTCGAATGCAAAAATGCCCGACTTTGTAAAATTATTTTTTGACCCAAAAATTTTCCAAATTGCCCGGAAGGGATGAATTTTTATCATTTTAAAATAATGGATGTGTGTTTGGATGTAAGGAATCGACTGCAAAATATCGCAAGTCTGTACTATGTATAGAAATTATTTTATTGCATTTTATATAATTGTGAACATGGATGAAGTTTGCAGAGTCTTCACTAGATTGTGATATAAACAGCTTTTAGAGGAATACATTTTAATATATTTTACCGACGAATATAAAAGAAAATATATCTGTTGGGTAGATTGTATTTGAGACAGACTTGTTTGACTGTTGCACTTAAGTATGTATTCGTGTCAACTACAAATTTTTGCGTCTAGTTTACGTAGTGGTCCAGTGCTTATTACAGTCCAGTAGAGTAAGTTATCTCGCTGGTTCCTGACGTGAACCGGTTTGCGTGGGAAGACAATGTGTCATCGGTGCGTACTTCGCTTCTTATAAGTTGTAGAGGTTAGCGTTTTGACTGTATAAATATTGATTACACGACATGGAGAGGGGATATGTAATGATAAGTAATTGAGAGATATTAGATCTCAGTACTGCAATTTGCATTTATTATCCTTTAGCGGAGTGGCTTAAAAATAGCATAAAAAAGATGCTGTTTATATGCATTTGTAAAGAATGGACACATGGAATACTATAGAAAGTAAAGAATATATCAATTATCCTGAGTATGAGAGCGATGTATTGCATTTGTGTATCACATAAATTGAATTGCATTCTTTGCATAATTTATATTTTGTCTTCGCATGTTTATACAATTCTTTTTTCCCCAAGATTGTACATCCTGATTATTCAATATTCTGCTATGTGTATTAATAAAATATTTATCAAATTATCTTTTACTTCGCCTGAGAAAATTACTTTACTTCTTGGACATTGGTTTTCTGTGACATTTAATAGCCATGAAATAAACAATGATTGTTTCTCGAAAAATACTCATAATATACAAACATAATATATTAAAGAATAATGTCACTTATTCAAGTACACTCCAAGGGGATATTCACTATCCCCGTGTAACCACGCACCACAAGCTCAGATGCGGTATGGGTATTTAGGTANCACATAAATACCACAATTCCTATGGTAGTTTTTTCCGCTGCCACCAGTCCAGTTTCCCGGACAATTAAACACACGTGTAATAACAATAATTAATAATTTAATACAAGTTAAATTGAAATCTGAGTATTTACAAACTTGAACAAACTCTCAAAATCGTAAATACAAGTATGAATTTGTCATTACACAGTTAATGCTATCAGAAAGCATTGATTCAGTGTTAACAATTTTTTCGGAATAACCCACCTATGCTATCGGAATCTCCAACATTACAAGTTGCTTTCTCAAATAACGAACTGTTACAAGTTACGTCACTCGCAACTAGTAGCAAGTTATCACAATTACTTCAGCAATTTTACAATGGTCTGTCAACCAATACTAGCCAGGTTANAAGTCCCCGAGGTTCCTCAATCCTTCCAATATATACCGGAGAGGGAGCCACGTGGCCAGCAGGCAACCATGCTTTCACTGCCACCGTGCATTCCAACCCCTTGTTCGCCCATCAGCCGTTCTGGGAACGCCCACGTACATACAGTAATTATACGTGCAACATTTATTGTACATGATGGTTGCTGATTTCCGTGAAAAAGTGGCAAATAAACGAATATGATTTTTCCTGCGGTTTTATTTCAACTCAGTTCTAGGAGGCAGAACGTTTTTAAACAAAATGCTCCATAATGCAAAAAGCACGTTAATTTTTGTGAAGGTTGGAAGTTGATAATGGTCTTTACCGATAATAAAGACGCCTAAAATAGGAAGTTTACTATCCATTTTATTTTGTATTATGTCGTAGTATAAACTGAAGTTATGTCCAGAGACACCCTTATAACTCTTGTAAGCCTTCTCTTAAGGAAACTCTTCAACCAAATCCTTGGCACGTGCGGGAGCGAAGTGGGGGTTAAGTCTCCGCCCGCAGGAGTGCATTGGAGCATGACTCTGCTTCGTCGTCACACACACGCCCCTGCCCCCCCCCCAACGCTCTCCGCCATGCTTCACCCCTTGACGCTCAACATGTCCCACGTCGGCGCTTGAAGCTACGCACGACGTGCCTCATTACACACAGAGCGTAGGTGCGTTAACGACTCCCTCGATTGATGCGTTGCTCCGTGTCGACACAGAGGCGCCGAAGCCACCGCCGGGAGAGGTTATGGGTGTGGGTGGGACTCTGAATAGGTCTGAGTTGATTCTGGTAGCATGGATAGGGATCCAGAACATCCGGACCCTATCCCCAGATCTTCAAATTACAATCGTCCTATAAATGGGAATCGTTCTATATAATTCCCCGCCCAAAAATATAAAAGATATTATGAATCTCTTCACATCCACGGTTAAAAATTGCCTCATGCACCAGTGCGTTTACAATGTAAAAGAATTTATTGATTTTAATAGAAGTTAAATCCGTCTTGTACTTTATCACGCCATTGCTATAGTGTTTTTAAAATAACTTATAACAATTTCAAAAACTATTTTCTTGCATGATTGTTGTGTCTTATGATTCATATTAATTTAGTTTTATGTGTACTCAACTTTGGCACGGTTGTGTTTATTAATTCTGTAGCCCCATCCTGGCCCGGGTTTTGCTCCGGTTTTCCTTCGGGTAGAGGCGGATTTCTTATACAGGTTCTCTAGGCTTTGTCTAGGGGCGTGTTTATTGTAACAATAAATCGTGAAATTAGTGTTATTTCAATTATTATGATTTTTAAACACTATACTCAGAATAATCTATTGTTCGATAATAATTTGTACACGTAAAATAAATTTTTTGTGTTAAATTACAAACATTTTATTAGTATTATAACTCGTAGATAACTTTTTATCTCATCCAGGAATTTTTGCTGAAATTTTTGAATCCGCCTCTGCCTTAGGGCCCTTGATCGGAATTGATGGGATGGTCCCTTGCTTGCTTCCGGAGAGTAAATTAGTTTATTGTCCTCCACGTTGTCATACGCAGTTTGTACTGCTTTTTTGATAATAAATTTATTTATTTATTTAATCACAGCAATGATCTTAGATTTACAACTGGAATTGATCATTACACCTAATACATTAAAATCTCATACCACTAAAATCACATTTGTTCAAAATATATTTATGATTATGAATTTAAAAAAATTCATAATTGGTTAAAAGAAATTACATAAATTTTGGTTTCAATGTAAGTAGATTTTGCCATCATTTAAATAACATGTCTATTCCGACCGCATTTTTGGGATTGGGACCGCATAGAATTCGGGATTACATGAATAACTACTCACTAAACCAAAAATTACATATAGTGGTGTTCCGTATATTCAAGTTTTTAAAGTCTTCTTAGGTGCCCATTATTTATTATGAACATATCTTCAATTATTTCGTCGATTAATGAATGAAATAGTTTGAATACGGTGCTATAAATTTTGTGATTACTTTTTTGAGTCCTGAATGACATTAAGTTATCTGTAATATTACTTCCAATACTTTATTCAGTTTCTAATTTAATATTTTAAACTTAAAAAATTGTACATTTTGTTTCTGTGGAATTCTTCCATAAATCAAGAAAATATTGAACGAATAATTTACTTGGTTTTGTAAGAATATGATAACATACTGTGCTTGAAAAAAAAATCTTAAAATTGTATTAATTTAATTAGTTGGTTTTAATTAGATGCTTAATTTAATTTTCAAAATATTGTTGTTCTAATTAGCAAGATTACTTTGTCGGTGCGACGTCAACACAAAATTTCTCCAACCAAAAGTTAAAGATTACATCAAAACGTGTTCACCATGTCTGTTCCGTTATTAAGCCATAAGTCAATGCATTTACTTCTTTTCATATTTATTACATTATATTTCTTTAATTATATTATGGTTATATAAATAATTTAATTTTTACATTTATTTCTTCGAACAAAAATTGGAGCTATTCTATTAAGGATAAAATTTCATTGTGTGTAACAACAAGATATGGGGATGAACAACGAAATATTTTATTAACTTTTCGAATGTAGGTATCTTCGTAGATTTGTCAAAATATCTAGTATATTTTTTTAGTTTTACGTCATCGCGTCTCGGTGGTTTTATACCCGAGAAGACAGAATCTGTCTGTGTATGCCCACTGGACTAAGCAGTAAAAATACTCATTCAGTCTCGTTGTTTATGTAACTTGTCGGTTGTAGTTTGAACAGATACTTTGTTTTTGTGAACTTGCGACTCGGCAGCACCAGACGCAAAGTGTGGTGAAACGCAGCGGAGAATCGTGTTTGTTTTGGCCGAGGCAGAAACTCTCGATTTGTGTGACCTCTCGACTACGCAATCGTTCGACCTACCACACGCTGCCACAGTCACGACGTCTCGTCTTCCAGAACGATGCTGGACGGACGGTCGTTCAAGCGATTTGGGGAGGAAAGGATGCCACTCTTCCTGCATTGTTATGAGTATTGTTGATCGAGGGGTAAGACATTCCGCCTCCATTGCAATAATTTGTTATTCAATAATTACGATACTAATAATATTTTTACATAATGTGAAAATACTACCTGAACCTATGTGAATGATTAACACAAAGGATAAAATTTAAGAAAGTTTCTGTGTCGAATTGCTTTTATCAATGCAAATATTGATATATTCAATCTGATAACAGAAATGATTATACTCGAAAAATTTTTAGACGTTAATATCACAAGAACACTACAATCCTGTAATAAAATCAATATTAAACATATCTGGATGGCCGGGTTTTGTTCAGATGGCAAAGATGTACAGTTAAAATAAAACGGACCCATGATTTTTATTTAATTATAAAAATACTGAAATCAGTATCAGTGTATTTACAAGAACCATCATGTGTTGGAAAAAAATGAACTAAAAAATAAAATTTCCATAGCGGGTTTTTTCAACCCACTGTTCTGTGTCTTTTCTGACCCCACTGGTGATGTAAACCTGCATTACAATAATATATTTTTCCTATAACCTTGAACAAACAGATGCGCTTTCCTGGACCCTTCTTGCAACCTTTAACTAATTACTTGTAGTTCAGATGGCGTTATTTATGATATTATTGGAGAATATATGATCTGGGGACATAAATGACCCTTTAGAAGATTTATAGAATTTCCTGTTTTTGGAATCAAATTTTAATTTTCTATGTATTTTAAGTCAGCCATTGTTGATTGTGTCTTTAGGGAGGACTTCATTAATAACAAGGATGCGGTAGTTTAGAACTTAAACATGGCTTGTATAATTTTAATGAAAGAAATTATTTTATACTCTTTTCTGTTGTATATTTTTTTTTTTTCATTTTGTGGTATTGTTGAGCTTATGTTCCATAACATGTCAATGCACTGGAGTAGTGTTGTGTGTATGCTAGAGAGAGAGGCCACATGTATTTTAATGATACTTGTGCTGAAAGTTTTCTTACATATCTGAGATGATTGAGAATATAGTGAAAAAAGTTGTCATGCATGAGAATGATGACATGTTTGATAATGCTGATGATGACTGTTAGAATTAATGTAGAAAACTAACGTAGTTTGTGATGGCTACAGTGATTTCTTTTCCGGTGATCACATGGTTAAGCACAGTGGTTCGATGATCACATTGAATAGTGTGTGAGAGAAATGTATTGAAAATTAAAGAACACGTTGAATGATAACAATAATGCAGTAGGAAGACTTTAACCGAAGATTTGAAGATTTTTGTTCTAATGATATACAGATTGTCTCCGAACTCTACGAAAGAAAAGGGAGTGATGATAATCACATAATAAGGAACAAAAAATCATATCAGTTCGGAAATGACACCAAGATTGAGTAAGAGTCCGAGGCAAAAAGTGTGTGTAAAGCATTGGAAGAATTGAGGAAGTGAAGTACGTGTTCAAAGTTCAACAACAGATGTTCAATAACAGCAATACAGATCTCGCACCGATGTCACATATGTTGGCGAGTATGCTGGACGCAAAATATATTAATAAGTCTCGCAAAATATAATTATAACCAGATATACCGTAAAACTTAGAACTTAAAAGATTTTATAATTGTGTAGAATTGAAATTTTTGAGTGTCAAAGGATTGTGCAATTTTCTGTACACATCTTGAAGCAGAAGTATGGAATTTAACTTTGTTTTAGATTAATTTAGTCCGTTGCGCAGGAATATTAATGACGTATGAACTCTTGACGGTGTGGTGCATTTACAAGTAGAGGCATAAGGATTTCAATGTTTATTTTGTGAGCTAATGAACGTTTTTCTTTAGCACAAGAAAAATATCTATTTTATGCAAATATAACTATAACTAATGGTTAGCTATATCTCTTATTTTCGAGGTATTTTTTCCCTCTAAATTCTGATACATCCCAGTTTTATAACAAAGTTCATTACTTCTCTGTCATGGTGATATAGTTTCCAATTCAGTTTTTCAAATCAACTACATTGAGTCTTTTGATGACAAGAAAGTGGCGAACACCATTGCAAGAAAGACAAAATAGAAAATTCTAAAATAAAAAAAAATCTAGCAGAGGGACCGAGTGAATTTTATGCTTCATGCTTGTATTTGACTACACAATCCCACAGTCATAATGGAACGGTGTGTCTCTACATATTATTTTTTTCTGTTTGTCTTCGTTCAAGAAAAGTGATATCACGTATCTTCTTGTATTATTGTACTTAGAATATTGCGTATATAATATGTATGCTATGGAATGTTATCAATACAGTCGCATGTTTCCTTTTAGCATCTCAAGTGTAGTGAAACGCTGCTCCTGGTTACCCGATCTCCACCTGGCAACGTGACGCATCAGCACGGCTTATCATGTATCACATGGTATCGTTGTCTACAATGCCTGGCAGGGAGAGCTTGAAAATAATAGTAAAGAGCACGATGACACAGATAAGAGTTTATTGGACCCTTGATTTTGACCTCTTTATTTTGTTTTCTGTGAAGGGTTCGATTAGAAACCAAACAGAGTGTATGAAAAATAAACATTAAAATTGAGGAGCGATGGATAGAAAATGGGGAAATCAATAACAAAATTCATTTGTTAAATTTGTAAGTAAACTTTATATTTTTTAATATAAAATAAGTTCAAAAATAATGGAGGTTTTAAAATAGTTATATTTCCCGATAGATAACGATTGTGATACTTATCGAGCTACTCATTGTCACATACATTGAATTGGAAACATTAGTCCTCGTTCTCTCCTTATAAACTTTCTTTTTGAGTGAGACATTATTCACTATTTTGATATTAATCTCTACATGACCCGAGTTTTTCTCCGGTTACCCTTCGGGTAGTGACGGATTTTCCATTGGCGGGAATGTCATTAATACCATTGTTTTATTAATCTCGAATTTTTACTGTACAAAATATCTACAATGTATTTTGGAATAATAAATGGATAACAGTACGTATTTATTTGTAATAATAATTATAAATTAGTTTATAAATATTAAATCCGCCACTACCCTCGGACCCTTGATCGGAATTGATGGGATTCAGGAGGGTAAATTAGTTTGTTGTCCTCCACGTGGTCATACGCAGTTTGTACTGTTTTTTGACAATAAATTTATTTTTATTAAAATTTATTATAGAAGCGGTGTTGTACTGAGTCCGTTACTCAAAGTAATCGTTCATTAACCCAGAAAAAATAAACAAACTATTAGAGGTAGTACCAGAAATTTTGTTGGAATATCGCTTTTGTATTGAAGAGACTCAGTAAAAAAAGTTTTTTTTTTCAAAATTCACAATTTAAGGACAAAATTTATTAACAAGTCCACGTTATCCAGCTTCAAATCAAATAATAAAAGCCTATCTAAGAAGCTTACTCGCCAATTCTACCTAGTCAATACTATTGCAATGACGAGCTATATAAATGGACACTAAATCATAATACTTGGCTGTTAATATTTTTAATAGTGTAGTTAATTATTCATTCACTCACATGACTTTGAGATCCTTCCGAAATATTCATTAACATTTTTAATTTATGTAACTCATATCATAAAAGAGAATGTGTTTGTTTTTAGAAACCACCAACAGATCAATTAGTAATTAATCATTCAAGAATGGAAAATATCACGTTATAAACGTTGAGGGCAATCCCCCATGATAGTTGCAAGTAATAAGAAGAAGACTCTATTCCGTATCTTAGATCTTTGGTGTTAATTCGCGATTGTTTGATAGTAAACTATTCTCGAAGTAAAATGTTTTTTTTTATGTAACGAGTGATACTTCCGCATGGTGGCTAGCAAAACTGGGAAATCTGGGAAGTAAGGGAATTTTCCACTTCTGGAAAAGTCAGAGAATTTGCTCAATGCTCACAGAAAGATCTTGAAATTAAAAGAAGATCATCGAATTAAAAAGTACGCCAGAAATTTTATACAAATGTTTTTTCTTCTTCAACTAGTTTTAAGGCGGTTTACTCAACCCAATAACCTTCTGCGAGTTCTTTCATTGGAAAAATCGTTGCCCCACTGACATTGGAAGTAACCGGTTGTTTCTTCCTATGGTCTCGATGAGAGATGTGCAGAGACAGTTCCAGAGAGCCGTTGTAACGGTTCGCAACTACTGTGGAGCAATTCCTCCGAACAATTCCGTTGCAAGAATCTGTCGTGACAGTCGCACATGGTTCCACTGAAATATTCCATTGTAACGAGTCATTATTTGCATTTTAATGATACAACAAATTGAAACGAGTATGAGTTCGTTTTCTCCGCGTACAATTATTAACTAAAGTTTAACAGTATTTTATTTTGATGATCGCGTAAGATGTCAGAGTTTGGGCTAACTTAGACTGTATTTCGGTGCACTACATATTTTTTCAACAATTAATAAGAAGAATTTACGGAACTGTTAAAAATTGTCTCAAATGTTTACGGAAGTGTTAACGCCGTTGCAGCGCGATAGCGCGACGGTTCCGAGAGAAACTGTTATCGCCGTTGCGAAGAAGCGACAGCAAGTGTATTCCAATTGGAGCTGTTAAGCTTCATATGGCGTTCCAGTTGATTGACCCACCTCTAGACGTGCTAGAACGCACCGTTGTTGTAGAATCTACTTGCGGGATGTATCTGAGCGTGAAAAAGTGACTGGCGACTCCACTCACCCCTCATTTCCCCCATAGTGGATTAAGATAAGATGCCATTGTGCATGGAGGTGGAAGGGGACGTTTGCAAACCAATGAAACGCAATACGTAATTTTAGAGGGGAAGTAAAGGTGTGCAGATTTATATAATTTGTGTGACTTTGTCGTAGGTGTGAGGCGACATTCGAATTCGCACGCTCCGAAAAATGTCTTGAATATGATGGGTTTGCACCACCCATGCTCGGAACGGACACACCTTTATCGTATTCCTCTATGTATTTCCGTCGTGTAGGTATTACGTTTTACTGACCGGAAATGTCATGATGACTCTACCCGTTCCGCCTACAACCACCGATTCCTTCTTAAACTGTCTCAGAGTCGTTCCGTCGATGGTAGTGCTAAAAACTTCTTTCCTCTGTCTCTAGTCAGTCTCTTGACGAACTTTGTTTTATTTATATTTCTGATAATTGTGCTTATTTTTTACTTCCTTCAATGCCAACGTTTTACTATTGTAGAATCATTTATGAATTATTGAAACAATTTCTTTTTATGAGATTTTACTTGCTATGATGTTCGTCTCTCAATTGTTAGTCATTTTCGCTTGTATGTTATGTGCAATAATAGTCAGGTAAGATTAATCCATTGGTCAGTGAAAGTCAGAGAAAACTCAGAGAATTTTGAGACGGAGCATCACTACCACCATCACTGATTCCATTACTTTGAAGTTAAAAAAATATTACGTGTATTAAATTACAATAAGAATTAGGGAACATCGAACAAAACAAACGAAGAATGTCAAACAAACACTCAACACAATCGGGTTATGAGCAGTGTTTTGTTTCTCAATACCAACTCTAAAAGAAGCAAATTGAATATTTAATATACCGTTGTGTGGATTATGAATTCAAACGACTGAACTAACAAACAAACATTATCCTTCAACAAAAACTATAAAAATTAGTAATGCTGATTAATCAGGACTTATTTATTACATACAATATTTATAAAATATCATGTGCAGTCTGATATAATACATATCGACACAACCAACTTCTTGTGACAAACTTTCTTGGTGGGCATGCACTTTGCCAGTATGATTCTCGCATGCACCTCGCCAATATTCGGGTTTTGTGAACATGCATGGAATGTTTATAACAATAGTCCATGTCTCCTTAGTTGTCACAGATAGTTTCCTTTATTTCTTTGAGAATTTGATTGAATACTAAAACATACGACGTATCACACGACATTTTAATTTGGGACGGCGTATGTAGCTTATATCTGTGTTCTCCGATAACAACCAGGTAAGTGTGCTTTTTGTTTCTTCGAGTTACGGTCGTTTAACAAAACGTTTTTCTGATATAACCTTGGCATTTAAGTTTGATATATTGTGCTATTATAATACTCCGTAGATAAGATGAAAAAATATGTTTTCACATAATAAGCTTTACGAATTAATGTTTTTTACCATTACAAATGAAGAAAAAATAGTCACCTGTTTACTTTAAGCTTATGAATTCTAATTTGTTAATATGTTTCATTTTTATATTTCTAAATATTTCATTAACCTGAATTATTAAGTTTGTACTCTTATATATGTAAGTAACTTGTTTTTTCTAGAAAATATGTCCCAGAGTTACCTCTTTATTCCTATTAAACTTATACTTAACTGCTTACGAATGTTCGTACGTAAATTTTCACCATTCAATTTTGAATCGTTTAGACTAATAAGAATGCAACTTAGCAAAAAAAAAAAACATTTGTGTCTCAATACCTCGTTTTCCCCCAAAAAAGTGCAGCTATCTGGTTATTACTAGAAGCCACGTACATGATGATCTCGAAGTTTCAAGCTTCCTCTCCAAGCTTCATTATGATTGGTCGTGAACGTATAAATGAATAGATAATGATACAGATTCACAAGTATTCTATAAAAAAATATTATAATGCGTATTTTAGTATTTAAGAAATGAACGATATTTTACTATGCACCCACAAAACTACTGGCACGCATAGTGGAGAATACTGAATAATAATATTAGCTTTTTACAATTGTAATTTATAAAAGAGCATTTACGGACATATTTTTGTTCTAAATAAGCAATTTAAAATTGCCTAACTTTCTAGTCTGTACATTGTGATTGTGATCGCGAGGCAATGTGTTCTACAAACATGCATAGAATATTCATAAAATGTTCCGTGTTACTATTTCCTTGATATTGCAGGTGACGTTGCATGTTTCTATTTTATTCTACGGTTCAATATACGTATTCGCTTTCCCGGAATTATTATAAAAGGTAACGTAGAGCATTTGAAATATTAAATTCATGACGACACAGCAAATGCTGTGATATTTTCTGAGTTTCTAGCAACTGTTCTGCTCGAGTTTATTACGATTAGTCCAATTATTTGGACGATATGTCTTCCCAGAAGGATAAGTACCTTTCATATATAATATTAGTAAATGAATCACTACGTTTATAGATCAAGATTCACAGAGAATGGCCTTTTAAGGGCTTACAAAATTATGGTTACTCTTCATAGGAAAAGTACCTGGATCATGCTTTTAAGAACGATACTTATTCATTTAATCTGAATTACGCAAATATGATTCCATTTTTCATATTTTCTTCTGTTTAGATCAAAAGAAAGCTGAAGTTGATCTTATCATGGCGCGGTCGTACGTACATTAAGGAAGGGGGGCAGTTGTTTTTTATTCATTGTGTTAATATTCGTTCGCAGTACTATTTTTTTCCATGATTTTAAGTTCCTACAAAAATATTTTCTCTCCGCCGTACATAATTGACGAGTACTAAAGAAACAGGTCATTCAACAGCCATAAACGGCAGAGACCGTTTTCAGATCGAAACTCTGAGGCACGCAAAATGTACTAGCAATGACGCACGTGTTCTTAATTGTTTTCTCCGTATCGCTGCCAAGCAACAGAACAAAAGCACTTTTATCGACAATTTATTGCACTGCCGTTGTAAGCTTTTGCAGCGGCGACGTGCCTTGCTTTGAACACGCTATGTTAATAATTAGAAGGTATATGAAAATGTGTGTATGCGCGACCTTCATGATTCACACGCATTCAGAGATGTAACACTGATAGAGGTAGAAGTGATAACGAAAGCGTAACGTCAATCAAGGATATCGATGAGTCCTGGGAAATGTAAAAGTTGGTTTTACTAACAATTTATATTGGGCTACAAAATTAGTATAGGGAACAAAAAGCTATGGGCTCTAATGACCTTGCTGTTCACGAGCCCTTAAAGCCTCCCCCCCCCACACACACACAAAAAGGGAACAAAAGTAATCAAAACTGTTTAATAATTTATTATCTAGAAACACTTCCACAGGTAACGTGAGTTTAAAGATATTTTAAATGTCGGAGAAAATACTAAGTATACAAGAATTCTTCTCTGTGCACGGAGTTTCTTATATCTTTTCCTCCAATGAAAATCTGTCTTTTTGAACAAAGAAAAATTTTATTTAACACTTTTTTTTATAGTTTATGACCCCAACATTTGCAAAACCAAGTGTATTTTATTTAATTCCGTGTTTATATATGTTAGAAGATCATAAAAATAACACATAAAAGGCACTCATATATTGGACGAAACAGTTTCGGCTTCCATCTTCGTCAGTCATGTAGATAATGAGATTCAAACTTTTTATTCAAAATATTCTTACTCAAATTTATCATTCTGCGTAACATTCACTTGTTGTATCTCCCACAAATCGATAACTTTTTTGGTTATCAACATCAAACCATTCAAATTTTCAGTACATATCAAACCTATGAACTCACAGCAATACTTTTATCCGATACTTACCACTCAAACCATGTTAAATGCTCTCTTCCCTGTGATTTGATCCCACTGATTTGTTAAAAAAGAGTTTTACTTCCGAATTCAAACTCCCTATTTTAATCCATTAACACACAATCTTCTCAGTCCCATGTACTGTGTTCCTACAACATTTTCCCCTGGTATTGACAAAATTAAACTCAAAGACGTGAATCAAATCACAGCCTCCAACCCCTACACAAAATCCCTCTTCAACAAACCCCCTTTACTTGTTATGAAGAATCCCCTACTCTCACAAATTATTAAATAACAAGAAAACAAACACATCCCTCACTTTCTCTTTGGTAAAAAACGCTATGAAAAACCTAGGTGCAAAATATGCTATATCATCGATTCTTCTACGTCTTTTACTAGTTTTGTCACCCAGTACACCCACCAAATACGACACTTAAGTAAATGCAGCTCCAGAAATTGCATTTAACTTCTAGCTTGCATTGTGTGTAGACGTTTTTATGTAAAAGAAGCTACTACTACTCTTAACATCTGGATGAACAATCACAGAGCTTCATGTGATAAAATAATTTCTTCTTTAACAGTTCCCTCCCACGCTAAGTTACATACTACAAAATTCCTTGAATATTTTTTAGTTATGGTTTTGAAAAATCTTCCCAAGTATTCCCAATCCATAGTAAAAACACGTTATTTAGGTTTTATCTGGTTTCTAGGAGCCTCTACTCATCCCGGTTCAAATAGACAACAGTAAATTCTTCTTAATTCTTCAAATTCAAATTTCCCTCTTATCTAACAGTTGGTCCACGTCCTTTCATATGTTGGTCTACGTAATCCGAAGAGAGAAGAATCGCTTCATATCTACGTTACTGACGAAGGCGAAACTGTTTCTACACATACATGAATAATGTGAAACCGGATGCAAACATCCCTTCAAATGAAAGCGTACATTTTTCTTGGTTAAGCTTCAGAACAACGGAATATATAGCATATTGAAAACATTATTCAATGAACTTCTTCCTTTTAAAGCAACAACACATTGTTGTTATTAAAGGGACAAACAAACGTAAATTCTTACTGTCGAGTAATACAGATATTCTCTATACTGAAAACGCTTTATCAGGAATGTTAACGCCGGTGGAATTTCGTCTTGCTCAAACGCTTTCTTTAGAGGAAAATTTCTTCCTTCAAAGGCGTCCTCGGACAGCTGAACGGTGACTATTGTGTGCGTCTTGTGTGTTATGAAGATCGTTGTCGCGCGTATTTTCGCAACGCTTGTATTCATAGTCAAACACTTCGTTTCTTCCCAAAATATCTTAGATCGCATTGCAGTAAAAATGGACGATAACAAATAAAATATAAAAAGACAATTTTTACCTTCATCAAAGACCTCAAAATCTGGTTGAATGGTACATTATATTAAAATATTTTGGAAAATAAACTGTGTACTGTTAATATAGCATACATTGTCCACCTGTTTAATGCATATTCATTTTCATATTGTTTACAACTTGTAAGGATTTGGAAGATATCTACTCCCATATATTTATGAAATAGAATTTCAAACAGGAAAATGTTTTTACGTTTATGGACTCTATTTTTCAAAAAAACTAACACGTTCTTTAAGTATTTATTGTATTTATGTACATCTTAACTCCTTCTCTTACTCGTAACGTCTTCATCCTTACATTGTCTTGTTGAGGTCCCGGATTCAATGAATTCATATACAATTTAAGCTAATCTATGGAAACATGTTGGAACGTAGCACTTTCCAAATACTTCGTAAACAAATTAGAAATTCGTTCCTATTCAAAGATAACCGTTGAATAAGAGAGTTTCATAGTGACAATGCCAGTCACCTTAGCGTTGGGGTTTAAAAATGTCAGACACCGCTCGAAGAATCTTAATCTGTTCAATTACATATCTTTTGTTTGAATATTTCCTAAAAATGAGAGAGATAATTTATTTTTGAAGTATTTTTTTTATCAATTTATGAGAATTTCACGTGTAGATTTTCGTGATTCGACAATGGTAGAATAGACAGTGGATTGAGCTGTCCTGTTATTGTTTTTTTTATTGATATATGGTTAATGACCATAATGTGTGGTTGATACACAGTCAATAATGTGTGCATATTATTACTGGAATAACGTCTTACCTTAAATGGTATGATAGTGCGTTCAATTTTAGTGTTGTTTTTTTTCAACTTGTAGTACTATTCTGTACTGGAGTTTCTGAAATTGGAAGCCCAGGGGGGTGACACGAATTGTGTTCGTGAACAATCAAACATCGTTTAACGTTTGAAACTGTCAGCACGTGACAAGGACTAAAA
This sequence comes from Laupala kohalensis, assembly GCA_002313205.1. Classification (NCBI taxonomy): domain Eukaryota; kingdom Metazoa; phylum Arthropoda; class Insecta; order Orthoptera; family Trigonidiidae; genus Laupala; species Laupala kohalensis. The sequence continues at coordinate 279,954 of NNCF01125876.1, read as the reverse complement.
GGAAAAAAGAGATATGACGTCTTAAGTTGAGTGAATAGCACTGTCGTTTCTATCGAGGAAATTTTTGTTACGTTCAGACTAGAATTTCCTTCTTCCTCAAACTTAATGCATACAAGGTCCTTCATTTAACTTTCATACAAATGAAAGAATGGAAGACGAAATATGTCCACATTGGAATGAAAGTGCATTTAAATAATTTCATATCGCTCTATGAAACACTAGAAAACATAAGTAAAGTTTAATATAATTATATTATTTATAAATCAATTACAAAAAAGTTAAATATTGATTCTTTCCGTATTTTCAGTGGTTTCTCAGAAAACGATAAACATTTAAGTATCTTTTTTAATGCTAAAGACATAATTGTCATCCTAAAAATCGATGTTAACTGATTGAATAAAAAGAAAATCATGAAATGTCCACCCAACATGCTTTAATTTTTTATGAATCTCAAGTCATGAATATTTATATTAAGAAGATATTAATATTTATTGCAGAAGAAAATAATTCCTGTTTTAACTTAAACCCCACGCGACAGAGATTAGGTTTAAAAACGTTTGAAAGATAAATCCAAATATGTTTTCAGACGAAATATATATTTATACGGAAAGTATTTTCACCTACGACATCCATTCTTACTTAATGTGCGGCAAAAGTTTCAAAACCATTTCTTCGAGACGAACTTCAGTATATAATGAATGTGAGTTGAACAAGAACTGCAGATGTGAGAGTATTTCTGGGACGTTTATCACTCTTTAGAATTATCGTAAAGAATATTTTAAAATATGTTAAATAACGTATGAATGGTTTAATGTGTACGAAGGACATCTCACGAATGAGAGGGCCACAGTTGAGCGGATAAATAACGTTACTATTCGTACACCGCAAGCTGAGCAAATATTCAAATAGTGAAGGTAGAGCAAGTTCTTAAATACACACCATTATCTGAATGTGAGAATGAAAGTCTTCAAATGGATTAAACTTCAGAGTGAACAATACCTGGTGAATCTGGTAATGAATATTATGTAAATATTGTGGAGTATTTTATGAGTGTGTAGTTGCTCATGATGTACAAGTCACGAATCCAACCCCTCATCGACGTAGTCAGTTCGACGTGTGGCAGCGAACCCCGCAGCCCAGCGACAGGTGATCGATGACGAAACGCCTTTGTGGAAACACGCGATGCTTTCCCCGCTCCATCACGCAGAGGACTGACCACCGTCGTGGCCCAGCCGTGTTCCCCGCCGAAGAGCCTTGCTGCTGCCACACACGTGTCCCGCTTGCGGGCGCGTGACAGCACCGACCTCACGCGCGTCGCCAAAGGCTGCGATCGTGCGGAGCGAGGCTGCAGCGACGGTGGAGGTGCTGTCGCCGCGCCGGTGTGTATGTGGCGGCGTGCGCGCTGTGCCGGACTGGGTTAGTGGGTCGGCTACTCCCCGCCGCGAACCCGGCCCCCGCCCGTTCACTCGCTTCGGTGCCCCTTCCATCGCCACCACCACCGCCGCCGCCGCCGCCTCCACCGCCGTCACCATCGTGTTGCTTGGCGCGGCGCGCACCAGATGGAGCGATGCTGCGGCTGGGGACGTGCTGCGTACGCGAGTCGCCCGCCGCGGACGAAGCGTCGCTTTTACCGACGCCACCGGTGGTCGCGACCGGCGCCGCCGTTGCCGCCGAAGGAGCGTCCGAATCCGCGCCGTCGACGCCGTCGGCCCACCTCATCCCCAACGATGCTTCTGCGCTGAACGACGTGGCTCCCAAGACACCGTGGCGCTGTTTCGTGAGCGCCGTCACCGGTCGCGGTGAGTTTGAGCGGCCGCCGCGCCGTCAGCTGTCACTTGAGGGGTCCACTTTCCCCGCGCCGCAGCGCCACGAGCGTGTGTGACGTCAGCGTGTGTTAGCAATGGGCGGGGCGTGAGGGGGGGAGTGCAACATCGGTGGAGCCAGCGAGCGACCGGTGGGTGTGCGAACGTTCGTTCGTTGCCCAAGTTTTTCTGCGGCAGCTACAGTGCCACTAGATGTGTGCGAGACTTGTGCGGCCGGTCGGGGTTACTACCTTCGGCTGGTTCTCGCAAGCGAGCTGCCTGCCACTGTGGCTTGTTGGCGACCACACCTCAGGTTCTTACGACAGAGACGGTGGAGGCGACGGCGGTGGCATGAACATACGCTGCTTATCGTGTGTCTCTCCCTTTACATCTGTCCCTTCAGATACGTCACGAAAAGCTAAATGACTGCGACGCATATGTATGTGCTGATCTTCATTAGTTTGCCTCGGTGAAACATACCACGTTGGATACAACCATAAATACGATGACAAATTTCGTTTTTTTTGTTTGTTTGACGTTAGGTATTTCAATATAAAATTCAAACTATTTCGGAACCACGGTTTAATCTATTCTTATCATGAATCGTTAAACATAAACCTTCAATGATTTCTTTGAATCGTACAGTCTTTAAGAACTGCGTATGATGTTTCTGTAGGTTAAACTTGAATTACACCGTGGAATATTTCTTTTCAGCCTCAATTTTTGCATATCTCAAAAGATAACGGAAAGAATGAAATTGCTAGATAACTCAGTACATTAAATGCGTTGAAATGGGAAACAGAAAAGTGGAATGTTGTGATAAGACTAATGCACCAAACATGCTTGTGACAATGTTTCTTTGTATTGCGTATGTACACAGAAAATCTTTCATGTGTTATTCATCATTACATACAATGTATAGCTCATTTTTATTACGGTATTATATTACGTATGAATGGATACAAAACGTTAGTGATTTATAATTATTTTCTTTTATAAATAATTAATTTCTATGAATTTATACAATATCTTGTACAATATCAATTGGCCTCCAAATACTCTGGATAGTTCACATGAAAATATTGCTACTTCTCATCCCTGGTGTATTTATTCTCTTGGACTTTGTAGAAAAAGAATTATGAATGTCACAGTGTTCCCTGGAAATTCCTAATGCACCCTCTCTTATAAATTCTGTAAATTAAGGTCGTATGATATGGTGACGAGTCGCAATCGAACCTGGGATCTCTTGCACTGTTGGCAGGATGTTGATCGCTACACCACTCTCTCGCCTCCTTTAAGGAATAATGGATTTTACCTCTCTCCTTACGCAGTATAGGCCTACGCTTATAAATAATAAAACCATAGAAGTGTAACAATTTTTCAGCTTTCTTCTTAACTCATTTTCGATCATCAGACAATGTTGCATTGTATATTCTTCCCATTAATTAAACATTATGTAGTTAGTATTATAAAATTATATCCATTGAGTAGTTTTGTAATATGACTTGCGGTACCAGTATAGTATTGATAAAAGTTACCAAATGATACGTCACAGAAGTGTAACATTCTTATGAAAATATTAAATTAAAGACACTTCTTCAGTTCACAGCTTTTGCGAAGAAACTGTGGTCAATGAAAGTGACGGGTATTTCTTGGAGGGACCATTTCCATCCTTAACGAGAAACACCGTATGTTTTACTCTCGATTATTATACCATGCCATGCGAGGCATGTACACTTTTGCAGAGTAATAAATAATCTCAGCGTCGATAAGTTTACAGTAATAGCGTCGAAGATTCCTGCCATAGCCGTCAGGAGAAATGAATCACTGGTTTCCAGATACTGGTCTGCGATTCTCGTGAGCCGGCTCTGCAACTTTTGTGCTCCGCGTTGAGTCAGCGCGGAGCCGAGTCGTAGCCACGCGACAACCTTCGCCAATAGCTGAGAGAGACTTAAAAGGTCAAAGCTCCCAATGACTGGGAGGCAGTCAAGCGACAAATGACGATTCGAGATGAAAAACGCCACTTATGAGTTTTTTTTATCTTGAGGAAACTATGCAATCTCTTAAAACGTTCCCTTCATCTGCTTCTCAGAATTGCTCCAGAAAAAAAATTGATTGTATTACTGACATTGGATGAATGCAATGTGTAACAGGAGAGAACTTAGAGGATTGTGGACCAGAGGGTAGTGACCAACATTTATGTTTAATACAACGCGTCATCCTTAGTGTTTAGTTAATAGATACTCGCAAGTAAATTAGGTTTGGGAAGAATTTTATTTCATTAAAAGAGAGGAATTGAAATGATTGTTAACCTAATACAACCCATTTTATAGATATAAAAAACGAGAAACGCATACTGATTTTTGTTCTATCTATTCAATGCGGAAATAATTTTTTCAAACATGCTTCTTAAAATGGAAAAGACAAGTTAGCAGTTGCTTTTAAAATTCATTTCGTGTTTTTTCTTCCTGATTTAGAACATGCCATTCTTCTGCAACCCATACTGGAATAATTATGTTGATTATCTCCACCTTTAAATGCTGCGCTAACAAAATTCCATTCTTGAGATTATCTATTTAGTATCTTTCAAGAAAACTTGTAAAATTCTTTGTTGTCACCTGTCATTCATAAACTTCAACGAGTATCTCTTTCAATCTGTCAGGGGATATAGAAGTATTAATTTCTCCCCCAGTATTAGACAACAACTTTTAAGAAACCTTTGAAATTGTTAAAAAGTTTGTTCACAGTAATGTAAAATAAATGTCAATCGATGATACAGATACTAATTTAATCAAAATTGTTTACTAACTCCAAAATATTACATTAAATTAATTTTAAAAGGTGGTTGAATTCAAACGGCAATTGATTTTTTTTTCAAGAACAAATTTTGTTTTCAATATGTATCCTTGAGAATTGTACCAAGGAAAGAAACCATTACGAAACCATATGGCCCTTATAATGTACAGGAGTATTTCAAAGTTAATATTAATATCTATTTATTTTATATAACAAAATATACTTCTCGCTGTGGTTAATACATACTAGCAAGATAGAGCACCGTCAGGTTTGTCTTTGCCATAAATACATACATTTAAAAACTACACTTTTAGAATTTGCATTAAAGTATTCGTAAATGCTTCTACTTCCTGTTGTCTGGGCAAGCAGTGCGAAGTTCTTTTATTGAAACGGACGGTTCGTTTGGCTTCTTAAAATTCCGAAGAAGCCGAGGTAATGTCAAAACTTCCGCTGTTCCTTTACTGCCTCAGAGTTATGCTACTCACGCCTTTATTGCTGCATAAAATGTCCTGACGGAATTAAACCGAGGTGGAGGGGTGACTATCAAGACCCCACCACAGTCCAAGGCGACGTGAAAAGCGTCATAGACAAAAGGACATAATAAGTGTATATAATCCCTTTAATAAGACGAACACATACTATCGGTTGATGAATTCTATTGATTACTTCTGTCAAATCGTTATTATTAAGTGTAATATTCTTAAAATTTACATTAAATTCTTAGGGTTTGATCCACACGTGTAATAAAATAGTAACATCTCCTTCTGGTATTTTTAATTCGTTCTCTGATGTTTTATCGTAATGAAACCTAGTTCAGTGACAATCTCCAACACTAAACAAAACGACCGTGAATGATCATTTTAATCCGTTCAGTAGTTAAAGCGTGAAACTTTTACAGCCGAATTTTTGTAAAAGTTCCGAGTAAAGATTAGCATGGGCATTGGATAAGGAGGCTGGTAGAGCTAACTTTCTGTGGAGACATCGAAAAATCACTTTATTGAATCTGTGAATGGAAAATATATTGTATGTTGGTATAAAATTTATCAAACTCCATGGGATTGAGTAAAATTACTGAATGAACTAAGTATAATTATTTATTATTCGTCCATAAAAGGTCAGTAGTCTTTAATTATTTATTTAATTAGATTGTATAGTGAACGTTTAGTATAGCAGAACTAATTATATCTTCAAAGCGACGCTGGGTGAAATAATCCAGAAGTATAAAGACGTTATTAAAATTAAAATTAAAAAATTGTGCATAGAATACTAAGTTAAATGGATTTCGTTTTCGTTCTCGAAATTTTATTGATTATTTAAAATTATTTGGTAATTTAGGGTGCGTAAGATTTATTTAGATCGCGCCTTTTTCGTGTATCGATCAATACTCTCATATCTAAAATTTAAAATAGGAAATATTATTAATGAAGATTCTGTAGCGCGTGGGAATACAAAGCAGACGATCTCAGTTTTAGCTGATATTAGTCATAATTACATGTAATTATTAAGTTTAAAACTTTTATTTAGCAAAATTTCTTCACTGATCAATTCAATCTCCTCTCGTTTCGGACAAACGAGTATTTTTTTTTTATCATAATGCATGATAACATGATCTATTACATCTGCATCAGTATTCAAAAAGAGATTTAACGCTCTTGTTATTGAATCTACAGTGGTATCTTTTGTGATATTTATTCGATCATCTGTACTCTTACGAGAGTGTAACCATATGTTGTTGCTACGCTGATCATTGAATTCCTTTCCTACAAAAGGTTTTATGGTTCAAGGATCAGTCCAAAAACTCATGTTTGGCAGAAAGAAACAAAAAGAAGATGGAAGAAAAGAAAGATCGAGAGAGAGAGAGAGAGAGAGAGAGAGAGAAGGTTTGGGGGAGTGTCCTAACTGGTTTCTATAGGCACCTTGAAGATAGCAATATTTGTAAGTCCGAATTTTTTGTTTAAAAAATTGGCACGTTTGATTACGACATAAAGCGGAGAATAGACAACGTTAGAGAAGAAAAAAAGGAAAAAGAAAAAGAAAGATGGTTCGGGGTTCAGCCTTCCGGGCATAATAGTTTTTGTAAATCTTACCGACAGTGGTGACGTGGTACTCGAGTCCTGACTCATCATATCGCTGAGTGGGAGAGTTTGGATTCGATATGTGTTGGGTGATTTCAAAATTTGAAAACAAGTTTAGATTGTCGTTTGACTCTCCCTTTGTAAGGTTTTTTTTGTTTGTTTGGGGTTTTAGGGCTCGTCAACAATAAGGTAATTGGAGCCCTTATAGTCTTTGTAAAGGACCACATTGTCTTCAGTCACGTGATGCGGCTGCCATTTCCGTTAAGAAAGGATTTTTCACAGTTTTTGGTGAATTACTCTTGTAAATATCTCGCGAGAAATAAAAATCTTAACATCATTGAGTTCTTATTTACGTTTGCTATGTTCTTGTAGTTTGTTTTCACTATGTTAAATCGATACGTTTGCCAGGATATAAAAAACCGCCAAAGTTTCTCCATATAAGCTCATAGTAATTTATAGTCAAATAATTCAAAATATAATTTGAAACATTTTCGGGGATACTTGAGCCTAGTCCTTCTGACGAATATAATTAATAAATATAAAAAATAATCTCAGGCGGGTATAGACAACCCGCTAAATGTAAAGTTTTTTGAAACTTAATACAACGCGGAATAAAAAGAAAGTATGTGGTTTTCCACCGAGAGTCAATGATTCATATCATGGAAGATTTCTCGATATCTATTTTTTCCCCTATTTTTTACTTTTCAATCGGACACACAAACTTATAAAGCTTTGAAAAATGTACACAAGAACTTTGGAGGAAATTTCTTAACTTAACCACGAGTGCTCAAACCAGCAGGTGCAACAATTTATTGCATTGATTTATTTTAATTTTGAGGTGGTATAAGGGAGAGAATAAAATAGTAAATAATGTTTTATTTTGGTTGTCAGGGACATATGTCCGACCAACAATCATGTACAAAAATACTAATGCAATAAAATAAGCACAAAAAATATATTTATAAAGTAAGAGAAATGACAAAAAATAATCATACATAAAATAAATCTACAATAAGCAAAAATATAAAACAAATATAAAATGAAAAGGAAACACACAAATCTCATTGAAATGTATTATTACATTAATTAGCCAGTTATGAAAGAATTGCAATTTTGGTACATGTCTCTCTGAACTTCCTTGGACTAGGCAAGGATGTGACGCTCTCAGATAACAGATTCCACTCTCGGGCTGCTGAAATGGAAAAACAGTTAGTAAAGATTGAAAATGTATAGGAAGGACATGAGTTTTTTTTTTT
>NNCF01125876.1:233046-271892 GCA_002313205.1 Laupala kohalensis | reverse complement strand
CCACTAAAAACCCTCCTGATCTACAACACACCAAAACATATCTCACAACATACATCAAAACAAAAATGGAGGGGGGGGCAAAAAATGAGGGGAGGGACAAAGAATAAGGGGGGACAAAAAATGAGGGGTAGGACAAAAAAAGAGAGGAATGAGGAAAATGAAAGATACCCTAGCCTTGATAGCGTCAGGATCGAAAAGAACAAGAGGTGACCAAGGGAGGTCAGGAAAGGGAAAGGAAGGAGCTTTGCACAAGTAAGTGGAAGTAATGCTAGACTCAGCTCGGGGCCCCGTGTTCGCCAAACACGTACTTACTAGATGTTAGTCCCCTGGGGGGAAGGAGGGGAAGGACATGAGATACCGCCTAGTGAGCGCGTATTTCTAAAATGATTATACGAGATATTAATGAAGAAATAGATGAAATACGACGGTACAACCGTTGACAGAATACGGTAAAGGAGACAGATCTCATGGAATATTTCTTTCACGCATCCGTGGTCAGGCTAGTTGCGCATAGTAATTCGACACTCGGTCAAAGTAATTCAGATTGCTCATGAATCTCAAGCAAGCATTTTGGGCGATCTGAAGTTGATTTGCTAAGCCTGAACGTAGATGTCAGAAAACTACATCGCAGTAATCTAGATGGGGCATAACAATACTATTTATTAATTTCATTTTTATTGGTTGGAGGATAAAGGATTTAAATTTAGAGAGAGAGAATGTATTGTCGGAAAGATCTTTTTAATAGATGATTTTGTCCTGACCATGACAATGTTTCGTCCATAATTAGTTTCTTACCGTGGGTAATAACTGAATGATTACTTCATTTAATTCCATTGGTGTCACTTTATCCTCGTTGATTTTTTTAAAAGTTAAGTGTACCCTATTAGTATTGCCTGGGATTTTTCGAGATTTTATATACAGGAACTAGAAACTAAAATAGGAAGATGAGAGGGAGTTAATTAAATTTCACGAGGATGTTAATTAACAGTACGCTATGGTTGAGATTTGTGGTTCGTAATGTATTTGTAGTGTATTGTATTATCTGAGAAACTAATTTTGGAAGATAGAAATCTCTTAGATTGCGGTGAACCTCACCGCCAGGTAACAGATTAATCATGTTACGTCGAATGAAAATGGGAGACGGGACCGGGATTCGAACCCGGGACCTTGAGCTTTATGCGCTCATGCGCCTACCGACTGCGCCATCTGTTACCTGTTACCTACATAAATATTCTCTCAAGTAAGATGTTATTATCTTCGTTTTGACAGAAAATGCGTGTAATACCCCACATACGGATAATTCATTTATGATAGATTCTTAAAATTCAAGTGTGTTATTAATGGCACAAGAGTCAAGCGTGAAAGCACACACAGACCGGGGGGAAATGTGTGCTCGTTCCTTCTTTATTTTTGTTGTTTATTCTTCTCCATATTGTTGCATGTTCTCGGAATTTTCATTTCCTGTCTACTTGTGTTAATTGTATTTCGTTTTAGAAGTGAATGTGTTCGCAATGTAAATGCGGTTGTGTTAATATTGTCTTAGAAATATTATTCATCTCTGCTCAGTTACACACCACAATCGCCATTAACAGTGGTGTAAATAAAACATTGTGGATCCCCACAAAAATACCCCACGGCACGTCTCGAAATTCTTTAGTTGAATTTATGACTTTTTTTTAAACAGTATCTCATTATTTATGTTATAAAACTAATAGATAGATACGAAAAGTATCAGACAACGTTGTAGTTTTGAGGAAAGGAACTCATCAACCATCCTCTCTCAACGTATATATTCTGCTTACTTTACTTCTGATAAAATGAATGGCTTGTGAATTCAATTTCATATGTGACATGGTGCTCTCCATTGCATCAACATTACTCATGTCATCCCAGTACCACTTCACCGTACTGGTGCTATTGACGTTGATCCGATCTAGAAACATTCTCTATTTTTCTATCTCTGAATTGTTCTATTAGCTTCTATGCTTCTTTTTATTCCTCTTACACTGATCGTATCGAGCGTTCAGTAAACAGTCATAGCCATGAATAGGAAAAACAGTAACAGACTGTGAAGGACTATTTCCAGTCTCTTTATTGTCTGGGTCACTACAATATGGTTTTGAGGAGAGTTTCCGTCTACAATTATGCTACTGATAACTGATTCATGCATACAAAATCTTTCAAGAAAACTTGGTTATTCTATGAGAATCACAAACACGTTTCTGTCTGTGTTTAGATCCTCATGGCCGTAAAATATTTTTATATATTTGTCGCGTCATATACCCTTGTATAAAATGGTATTTGAAACGTTGCTAGCATCAAGGATTGTTAAATACTTTATTTTCTGAAATCATTACGATATGACTGGAATAATTTCTGAAATTATGTAATTAGACCTTCTTATCTCGCGTACAAGTTTGCTGCTTTGTTGGTTGCGACGTGTAATGCGTGACACATTCGGAACATAAAGTACATTTTCAACTTATGTTTAAAATACATTGTATGTTAGTTCGATGAATAAAGTAACTAGAAATTACTCATTTTTGTGAATAAATAGTCTAAACGAGGAGCTCGCTTGGCGAAGTTAGTGAACAGCAGGAGCTGTCATTTTTTATTGTAGTATTTGTAAATGGGAAATGTAGCGTGTTATTGAAGTTTATCAATATGGAGCGAAAGGAGCTAGGAGTTGACTAGTAGACTATTGTTAGTAGGTGGGCTGGATTTACCAACAACTAGGCTCACGTGGAAGGGATAGTTATAGATAGTCATCGATACTAGGAGAAGTAGGAGGTGGATAGATGGAGGGGGGTTCGCTTTTCAGAGTTACATATATATAAACTGGGACATTAATGTGTAAAAGCTACAAATTTTTTCTGGCACTACCGGGGATTGAACCCGGTATGACTTGGTGATGAGCAAGAACGCTACCAGCTGAGCCACCAGAGGGGCAAAAGATGTCATTTACACTGAATTATATGTCAATGACGTAGGTGGTAATGACGGACAGCGCTCCGAGACTAAAACCACGAAGAAGAGTCTGCAAGAAGGTACATAACTCTTCAGCACACATGGTGATCTCTTTAAAAACTATTGTAAAAATTGATATAGGATTTTGTCAACCGCAAATTCGGAATTTTTTTTGTGGGGCTTTACGGCTCGTCGACATCGAGGTCATTAGAGCCCTAAAATTCTTCACAGGTAGGGAAAATGCAGTTACGCACTAAGGAGAACCAACATGACTCTCCCCGCGTGTGGGACTCGCCGAATGACTCAATCATACCCACTAAAAACCCTCCTGAATTACAACATACCAAAACATATCTCAAAACATACATCAAAACATTGAGAACAAAAAATGAGGAAAATGAATGATACCCTAGAGAAAGGAAGGAGACTACCACAAGTAAGCGGAAGTAATGCCAGACTCTGCTCGGGGAGCCCCGTGTTCGCCAAACACGTACTTACTAGATATAAGTCCCCTGGGGGAAATATTCGGAATTATTGTCATAAGAGACAATACGATAGATCTAAATATCAGCTATATATTACTTGAATGGACAGTAAGATGTGTTAAGTACAATCATTTTTTTTTTTCATATTTTATTTTTGTAGAAGATTTAATTCTCTATCGGAAGCACTGTCTCAAGGTGAGACCAGCACTTCACATAAGAACATGTCGAACTCGGCGACCAAGTTCAACGGTTTCCGGATTTACCTATCTCACCTCAGAAAAAGTTAAATAGCTTTCTCAAATGTCCGTTAACATGTAGATTAAAGTGATGTAAAAATACTACGAAAAAGTTACTATGAATCAAAGTAATTTTCAATCATGCTCGTGATTTAAAAGTTGGTCGTTTTCAACAAATAAGTGTTTCCTTCATAAGATTCCATCGATTATAATTGCAATTCTCTGATTTAAATAACCTGTGAGATATGTTTTTTCAAGTTGAAATCACAGTAAGTACATGCTACTCTGATTATTTATACCGATTTCAGGGGTGTAGCGATTTAATTGTACGCACGCTAGTAGCAACGTAAATGTATGACTGTCAAACGTTACCATGGCATTTCACCCAAACGAAGCGGCTGCATCGGTCGTTTGCCCCCGACGATGAAACCTGCCAAGGGCTGCGTGGCGTAGCGCACGTCAAGCAACAGGTCGGTGGCGGAAGAACAGGCGGGCAGGCAGGGTTGGAGGAGGACAGAGGATGACGTCGACAAGTGGCAGCGACCGGTCACTGTGAAAAGGCGAGGGAAAGGGAGATGGGGGTGGCGCCGAGCGACGGCGTCGATGCAGGCGCCCGACGACGCTTTGGCGCCGAGCCACATGACGCTCACTGACCAATTCCCTCATTCCGATGTCCTTTCTAATGATGAGCCGTTTCACAAATATTCCTCAACGAGTGAATGTCTCAATCAAAGGAAAAACACCAGTGAAAGATATATTCTATGAGAATAGAAAAGGGAGGGAAGAGTTATCCAAAGAACTGATTGCAAGGATAGCAAACGCGATGGAACAAGGACGCGACAGGACAGGAACTTCCTAGCTACGAATATAACTCGTATATAAAGCACACAGGGAAAACAAACAGGTTTCATCCCGGCACCGTACTCCTAGAGTGTTTGAGTGAGAAAGGGTATTTTAATACACATTTGCGACGGATGAGGATGAATGTATGTGTAGATCAGGAAGTGAAGTGGTTGAACGTGTCATGCGAGATTGTCCGCTAAATGGAAAAGAAAGAGAGCGGATTATGAGCCAGAAAAAAGGGAGAATTATAATGAGTAAGAAACATCCAGACGAATTAGTCATCGAAAAGGAAATGTATGGAAAATTACAGAAGAACGTAGTGCAAGAGGCCGGAAGTTTGAGGGATGCAATTACGACAGAATACATTAAAAAAACATTGGTTGACTACATTATATATAGGATAGTCATAGTCTTGAAATGTAAAAAGAGGTAAAATAATTCCCCAATAACATTTATTTATAATTATCACGTTTTCAACGAGAAGTTAAATTAATTTGGTCGTTTCCCTCTCATTCCCGTAAGCTCATTTGCTACCCTACGCTCCATCAATTTCATGACATGTTGAAATGAGCCTCCACATCTCGGGTTGCGCGCCCCATCAACTTCACACAAACAGCCTCTCAAGTCAACAGAATCCAAACCGGTCACCCAAAAACCTCGAGAAATACAGAAACTATCAAGGAAGATCCACATTGATCCAGATTCTTCCATTAAGATTTTAAGCTTTTTTAAGTGTGCGTCCAATATCAAAAGTCATTTTCTAACATTCCTTTACACTAATTTTTTCTTTACATTTGTGGTAATATGACTTGTGCGACGCATAAAGTAACCATCAATATATACGCTTTCAGTCAAACATTTATATTATTGTAAAGCGATAGGAAGCAGTGAGGCGTATGTAAATAGTCATGAAGTCAAAAATAAATTTCTTTCAATCCATCACAATAACAATTCTCAACCTCCGTTTTACAAAAGAAACACGTTTGAGTTATCGTCGTNAGACAGGATAGTTAACTGACCAACATGGAAAGTTTCTGTGGCTTCTTCAATTAACCCCTACCTCTTAGAGTCCTTAACAATAATATACCATAAGTTCCATTAGTTCCCCGGCAACCCAACATCTCTCCTTCCCAATTCTCTGTCCCATGTCGAATGGTTAGATGGAAGAGGAGACCTCATGGCCTAAACCTCGCTGAAATTAAATAAATAAAATAATCATAATAGTACGTACAATGACATCTGATCCCATTCACACAGAACATTTCGTTTTAAGAATGAATAGAAGAGAGTGAAAATCCCCGGGTCGTTTCCGTCCGTCGATGCACTCCTCCGTGTCTCAGCATGCCGCCCAGGAGCGGATCATACTGAGATCGGGCACCAAAGGCAGCTGCTGCCACCGCTGCGCCGCGCGCTCGTTGTGCAACGGCGAGTCCTTGCGTCATGTTTTCGAAGCCCGCGTCGCTAGTACCGCTATGGAGCAGAACCAAACATCAGAAGAACGCCGCGGATGGAGGGGTGGGGAGAGGAGGGACAATGAGGAAGACGAGAAGAATAGAGAATGGGTGGGATGATGGAATCCATTGTCTACACTAATAAAAGCTGCTATCAAATAAGTGTTTGTGACAACGATATCAAAGAATGCGACAGCGGTGGTGTAGTGGTGGGGTCCATGGGATCGATCCTCTACTCAGTCAAGCTAGGTGAAGTTTTTCCTCACCTACTCCAGACAAGTTCGTACCTTACATCCTCCGGCAATCCAATATCTCTTCCTCACAAAATCCTCGCCCTAATTATGCTTGTAGGAAGACCTCTCCGCATGACTCTTAAATTAATACTCAAAAGATATTATAATTGACCTGGTTTTTGTGGATGAACACCCTTAAGAAGGAGCATTTTTAAATTGTAGAAAATACTTAGATGTTTGAAACTAATACCCTTACAATACAAATTTCGAAATAAATTTTTGGAATTCCACGACTTCTTATGGAGGAACCCTTTAAAGCAATTCTGAATTACTTGAATATGCAGTAGGTACACTATAAAATCTATCACGCTCGTTAGAAATTTAATATTTGAAACAATCATCCTGGAGTTCGTTAGTCCTACCAAGTAACTAAGTTGTCAAACGAAAACTTTAACGAAATACGAAGAAAATATTTTACGTGCAACATCAACAGCTAGGTAAAAATGATGACTACCTGAAACTCAAATATGGGACGTACTGCAGAGTACATGGCTTCTCCGGTCCTCGCGACGAGAGCATGAGGTTCCCCATTTCGAGTTCTGGTCCGTCACCAATTTTACTAGCTGTTAATGTTGCAACGATTTCTCCATGATCACAGGCCCGGATGTTAAAAAGTTATTGATATGTTATTCTTTATCATAATATGTGAGGTAAAATGGAAGAAAATCATAATCAATATCATTAATAACGTGTAAGAAACAAACAACAATTTCACCTTAAAAATCGTCACAACTTTTCCACCGTTTTCACCTTAGAAAAGTATATAGTAGATTATACTCGTACGCATGTAATTATTGTTACTAAATAAATGGAAAAGGGAAATTACAAAAATGTAAACATTGGATTTGTAATATTATGTTTAATTACTTAAATATTATATTTTTGAGACGACTTCAATATTGACATGAGAAAATATATGAACTCCACTTCCAACATGTGGGCTCAGCAACTATTTTAACGGGGCTTTGAAGTTGAAGTCAATACTTAGAGTAGTTCTACCGGGTTATGCAAGTGCAATCATTTACTGTATTTAAATTACTTTGTGTGTTGGTTTTAAAGATAAAAGTAACTTTAGTAATGACAAAATAATTTGTAGCGAAATGTTATTTTTTTTAATGGTAGTATAAACTGTGAACTCGCTTGACTCTGTAAATACGCACCATGGCGTACCATTAGAATTATAATATGTATGACCTCNACAAAAAAAAAAAAAAGAAAAAGAAAAACCTCGAGAAACACAAAGCAAACATATGTGGTAACTTTCGGTCAGGTGAAAATGACGACGAGTCGAGAATCAAACCCGGGACTCCTGATTGATCGCAGGGGTGTTAACCACAACACCACCCGTTCACCTTCCACAACCGTACACCATTTACACCCAGACCTAAACTCCAGATGACCTGAGACATTCTCAGACAGGAGATAAGCGAACCACGCGACACACTATTCTGTGTGCACTTAATTACCGGCTTTACACGTACGTACGTGTTAACGTTTGTTATGCATATATTTCTTCCGTGTACCCTACACGTGGAGAAGATATGTGATAACTTTCGGTCAGGTGAAAGGTCCGGGGTTTAGGTCTGGGTGGAAATGGTGTACGGTTGTGGAAGGTGAATGGGTGGTGTAGTGGTTAACATCACTGCAATCATAACAGAATCCCGGGTTCGATTCCGGTCTCGTCCCCATTTTCACCTGACCGAAAGTTATCACATATCTTCTCTACGTGTAGGGTACACGGAATAAATATATGCACACAGGAAAAATTTAAATATATCTTAATACTGGTAACCTCTGAAAAATACATAAAAAAAAATATAGGTTTTGGCACAGATTGACACAATTTTTTGTGATAGAAGTTGTGTATTTTTAATGATTTCTTTTTCTAGTAAGAAAAAATGTATTCATTAAATATACTACTTATTTCTTTAATGGTCGGTTGAGTGTATTTTAAAAATTAAAATCGATATATGCCTTTATTACAGAGTCGAATTAAACAAAATTTAGACGTTTAAAACATTTATTTAGCTATTTGGCAGAACGGAGAACGTTGTATTAAAAAAGACTCGGTAATTAAGTTTTGTTACATCCCTACTTATAAAAAGATCAGTTTTATATAACATCAACGTTGCACTCAGTTTGTGGTACGAGTATATTTAAAAATACTTAACTCCACTGAACTCAATCAGGTTATTCGTCCTGAACAACTTAAACATTACTTACTTGACACTTTCGTTGTATACTTATACAAAAAAAAATTAAGAATATTTATTGTTTTGGAATGGTAGAACCTGAAAAAAAATAGGTAGTTACGATTCGTATGACTATTAAGTTTATGCGATTAAGTACATTTACATATTTTATTTCATGATTTGCTTTACGTTACTTGTTGTAGATTCTCTATGTATTTTAGACAATTTAGTCCTAAGTTGTTGTTGTTTTTTGTAAACTTATTTTGGTTTGCAGGTTCACGTACAGGTTCCTTTTAACTTCCTGTATAAGTGTACATGGCGGTAATCTGAATGCACCATAGAAGCTTCCAATGAATCGATGCATCGATACTTTGTTCCCAACCTGGATTTAAATTAGACAAATTGCAAACATTTTTTTTTTAACTTTTCAAACGTGAAGTTCGATTTTCTACCACCGTTCGCAATCTAGTACCATGGCTCTATTTCATCGCCTGTTCCACGCATGTTTTAACATTTGAGTGGGAGAATAAATTTATTTCCTTTGACCCCACCTTCTTTCGTATCTCGTGACACGGGGTTTGCTTAGTTTAATATATGTTTTATGACTGTGTTCAGGCGCGTGACTTCTATCTACCCTTGTAACTGCCCGTTTCGTAAGTCATATCCGGAGGTCATATATTCCACAAGTATTTAGTGAAACGTTTCAGGCGAAAAAGTGGGTTGGTCATAACAAATAACGACGATAAATTTAACTTCATTAGAACGATCCTATCAATTATTGTTGCTCAAGGTAATTTAAGCCTGTTTCATTTTCGGAATTTCCTTGTAATATTGTGCCAACATTTGTTTCCGCTGTGTGACACATATTGAATTTTATCGATGACAAATGGAACGGTGGTTGCTCCTTACTTTTGGCGATGAATCTTCTTTTTAACACTTATGAAGTAATGAGGTGCTTATCATGTGCGGAGAAAATTTTTTCGCTTCCCTTATAATAGTATTATTAAAATACTATTAATAGTACTAAATAGTAGTAATACGTGTTTTAATTGTAGTATAAGAAATGAAAATGTACATCTGAACACATTTTGAAAGTATTATGTAAATTGCGAAGAATTAGTAACAGTTATACCGTCGCAGAATATGGCATGTGTATCATTAATTCAATTATTTACACTCAACTGTTGTTGTCTGAACTTCGATGATTCGGTCAGACACAGTGTCCAAAAATAAAACTCCATTCTTTCAGTCAACGTTTCGAATTTACTCAAAATTCTTCATCAGAACTTTCACCTATAAATTAATAATTATTTTTAGGATAGAGAACAATGCTGTACCTACTTGTTGATTTGAAAAAGATGTTTTTCAGTATGTATGTCAGTAAATTAGATGGTTTGAATGTGGTCTGTTGGAATTGTTAAATGGTGACGGCTGGATGGAGTGGAATGTTGTATTGTGTAAGATGATGGTCAAGGAAGAAAAAAAAGAGAGATGTTAAGAAAATAGGAGTACTGACATAACAAAATTTAAAAAATCTGTTCACGTAATTTTACGGAATTTTTTTGTAAAACTTGTATCCTCGATTCTAAAAATAATTATTAATGAAAGTTTTTAGTAAATTCGAAACATGGAGTTTCACACTGGACCTGACTGAATCGTGAATCACAGAATTATTCAATAAGAATGAGCAGCTCAAATAGATCTCGCAAATAGATAAAAGATGTCGAAGTGCGGTTCTCTGTGATATAAGACTAATAAATAATTAATAATTGTACATATTCATGTTATTTCTAGCGTTTCAACTGCAGTATTATTGATTCTTTTATCGTTTCTTAAATGGAATTGTGTATTTTTTCAGATATGCTTTTAAGCCCCAAGAATATGAGGACAAAGATATCTATCATATATTGGTTTTGAACGAACAACAATGAAGTAAAAGCACCGCGAATTTTAAACATTTCCAATTGAATGGGAATTAATTCGGAAAGCGATCATTCCTTCTCCGGCGCAGTGAAATATTTTAAAAATCGTAGACCTGCCACGCTGCTATTGTAGTACGTTCAAATTCAATGTTGCACCCATAGAAATATACTATCTACTGGAACGCTGATACAGTTCTGCGAGCCGGTTGCGTGATACAGTTCCCCCACCACAATCAATTCACGCAATTTCACCAAGTTTCATCTAATGGATACCGAACAAAAATTTAAGCTACGACCTATTTATTTATCTAGAGAGGAAAATATTTGCAGTTGACATTTATTTTACAAAACACTGATATATTGTGGTTGGATCTTGAAGATATTCTGAAATGTTGCTATCACTTCGCAAAAGCCATTTAAAACAAGTTTTTTATCTTATATTGTCTTGATGGAGTTTAGTTGCGACAATACTTAGTAATTTGTAAAAAAAAGAAAAGAAAAGTGGAGTGTTCCAGAGATTACAAGTGGGTATTCGAAAACATCTGTTTATGAACCAAATCTCTTGTTATAAGATAAATAACAATCAAAATACGAACTCTTATCTTTCGTGAAATATTTATTGAAGGATATTTTACTAGACGAATGAAGTAAATTTTTAAGTATTCGTGATCGTAATATCGTGTTCTATTTTCTGAGCAAGGAGAATGCATTCTACGAAGTTCTTAATTCATTTGCACACAAGTCCTTTTTCATTTTCTCTTGAACTCTGCTCTTGTTTCTCATAAATTAATCTTCCTTGTTATTCGCGTTTCAGCAATGAAAACAATGCGGCTTTTGCACCAAGTCTTTATACTTCAAACAACTTGCGAGTCTTGATGTTATGTAAGGAAACTCTTAAATGCAGACGTATGTTTCATTTGGATCCAGAGGAATTCGCATTGTGACCTTCGTAGTATATTTTGCTCCATTTAACTGAGGAACAATTTATTTCAATTTTCTGGACACTTCAACTCATAGTGTACGAAAAAATAAAATGAGTTCGCCGTGGAACTCGGTCTTATTGTTACATAAATTACAAAACAAATATCGAATTAACTGTTAAAATGAAGTGGAATTTCTAAATTTAGGAGGAAAGGGAGAAAACTCTTGAAATCATGTACACATTAAAGGCAACAGTTCCCAATATTTTGCAGCGTGAGTCTCCCTGTGAGACTATCGATGCGTGACTCGCAGCCTTTTTATTTTTGTTCATGTATAATGTGCAATTATGTCTCTGTTTAGCATATTTTAAAACAAATAACTCTACAAAAAATTACAAATTTAAACACTACGGATTTAAGAATCGTTTAATAATAATAATAAAGTTGCTTTATTTTTACGAGGCTCAGACTTTAAGATCTGCTCATCCGTCTAACCATTTACAACATATACATTTTAAAATACAAGATTGTGACAAATTGGAACGATTGTATTTACAACATTAGTTTATTTGAAATTGTTAGCTGTAATGTTTATATACATTTTACACTTTCTGAATGACTAATTATCACGAATTATTTAATTAGTTACAGTCAGAATCTCTTATATATTGCTGAAAAAGAGGATGAAATCTTCGAATTTAAGATGCTTGTCGCTCCCCCCCACCCAACCACAGCACCAGCCCGACCGGTTGGTAACTGCTGCCATATGGGGTGCCGGTTCCCTTGTTAAATCGGGTACAGAAACAGAACAGAATGGGAAATCCGAAGCAGATATAATTTATAGCATTCTCACATCATTCGATGTGGCAGGACCTTCACAGGAAGTGATTGAAAGGATAGAAGAAAAGAACGAAAATTTATAGTTAAAGTATTTATTTTAATTCAAAATTATCAATCTATATTTTGTTTTTCGGCAATGATAACTTATAGATACCATCAAAGTTTAATAAAATATTCTTGGATTTAGTTTCAAGATATTCGCGTACATAAACATTATGTGACCAGATAGCATAAAAAATGTATTTTCAGATCAGAAAATTAGTAAAGTTTTTAATTTTTAAAAAATTGGAATGGGAACCATACCTCTTGTCTTAAGTAAATCCCACCAACGGTGTTAAACAAAATATCTTGACTTTTTACAAACAATTTTCAATATGAAACTGTTGCACTTAATTTTAATTAAATTTAAAATAAATGTCGTTTAGAACTTATTTGCAACATTCAATGATGTATTTTGTTTTGTAATTCATCTTTCCTGTTGTTTGGCATTAGTTAACTTATTAATTTTAACATGAAGAAAGTTTGAAGAGTGTACTGTGTGTGAGGCATTCCACTCCGTATGCCAAGAAAAACATGTGGACTGACATTCTAATTGCCTTGATGTGTGCAAGAATGAAACTTAAGGAGAGTTGAAAAATGTTATCTATTTTTGAACTGATCTTGGAACATCTTAGTCATAGTGGCTAATAATAGTGTCGGATAAATTTGTCAGTAAACAGATGGAGCCAACTGGTAAACTTAAATCTTCATTCAGCTGAAAATTAATTGATCTAGTTCAATTTTTTCTCTAGAGTGAGAGCTTGAGTAAACAGAATTCCATAGGCTATTATTATTATTATTATTATTATTATTATTATTATTATATATGTGTGTGTGTGTTATTAGAAATTACTTATTTACTTAATTTATGTCGTTGATGAAAAGAGAATGTATAGAAAAAAGAATATATTATGTGACTTATAAAGTTCTTGATTCCCATTACCGAAATATTGAAGGAGGTTAATTATTATTGTTGTCACAAACATCGCAAATATTAAAGACTGTTGTAGTTACGATAATAAATTTGCTGTTTAAATATTACACTTGTCCTAAGAGCAAAATACTTTCGAAAAGCAAAATTTCATTTAGCTGTAAATATTCACTAGCTATCTTTAAGTTCGTAGAACATTTCCAAATATTCGTCTTTTCTGGAAAACTTTCACCCGAGCTCCAACTTTTGCAGTAAAAAAACAATCACGCTGGTCTGATTAAAATTTTATGGAGGTTGTATCTTTTGTCCAGAAATAGTGATAATGAAGTCGAGTGTTGTTAATGTTTCTTTTGTTACCTTGTTTCTTTTTACTTTTTACCTTAAACTGTCTTCCATTGCAGTAGAGGGGGATGTACTCGAGGTCAGCGAACACCGTTTCGTGGCGCCGCACAGTGGAGTATTATAAACAATTAAAAAGAAGCTCTATTTAAATTGTCTTAACACGAATAAGGGACTTGGTTTTACATACTTACATGATATTTCGCCATAATTCACTAAATTTACTGGATTAAATACTTTTGACCAGGTTTCGCCTCGATATACTCCACGGTGTGGAGACACGAAGATATTTTTTTGCAAAACAGCGTTCTCTAGCCCCTTAAGCTGATCGACGGTGATAACGTAGTCCTCGATTTTCAGAAGAGGTATGTATCCTTCTGACTTCTCGGTTACCGAGCACCTCTCCTCACCAATTCCTTTACCAATTTAAGTGGTAATATAAAAGACAGAACCTCACAACATCGAGATAAATAAGGTGTTAATTTATCAAAATAAAATAATAAAGATGAGGAAATTAAACCCACCGATATTTCTTCCCTTATATTCATTATGTATTTTTTTTATATGTCCGATACTACTCTTCCTTTTCTAACATTCTCATTTTCAACAGGAGGTAAAAAAATCAGTCAAATGAAGAAAGCTAAAATGGTTGCTTAATGTACAAGTGATTTTTTCCTTTCCGTAGGACGTATGAGAAATACTGCATATTTGCAAAGAAGATTTATTCTTACGATAAGGTGTCATAGTACATTTTTACTGATCTGTGGGAGGTAGGGAGCAAAACAGCTTTATCAATGTCTTCGGTTTTATAGGTTTTGGATTGTAAAATGGCCTAGATAATTATTTTTTATTATATGAAATAAGTGCAGACAGTAGGTGTCTCATAATCATCAAAAACATTTTTTTCAGTAGACTCAGTTTTTGAAAAAAGTTATTGACAATTATCACTATTTGACGAGATAAGGTGCGGGAGAGAAATTGAAGCTCACTCTTGCGAAATCTAATTTTATTCAATCAAAAACAATTTACTGATATACGTGCCTTTACTTAGTTTGGATCGTTATAATCTCTTGATGTTGTGGTAGCGGTTTCATCTCATTAGGAGCAGGAGGAAATGTGTTTCCTTTCCCACGCTTGGTTGGTCTAGGTGAAATTTTGAACTCGGGTTCCTTATCTGCTTCAAATAAATATTGGGCCGGACAACCCACGTCTTTCTCCCGCAACATTTACTTAGGTGGAGAAGGAAGCAACCTAATCACACCTCACGTTTATGACCAAAGTAAAAAAAGGCAAATGAAATTATTTCAAATTGTTCGCGCTGATTCTTTTGGTACTATGACCTCTGCAATGTAATAAAGAATATAATTTTGAGATCCATTAGATAATGATTGGATTCCACACATCGAGCTCACAAGTTTTCATCCCGAAATCCGAATGCGAGTATTTAATGGACGGAGGCAAAGATATGAGTTATTTTTGAAAAAAAAAATGGGTGTATTTCTCTGAGTGGGTCACAGTCCTCAGCGTCCTCGGAATGCCCTTGGTGACGCAACCGTCCTCACGCGCCATGTGAGTCAAAGAACTCTGCGGTGGATACGTCGTCAGTGTGAATGGTGAATGGCTTCTGCGGTTAGCGAAAGCGCCATCATCCACACCTGGATTGACACTTCGTTTCACAGTGGGACGAAGAACGTTCTTTCCGTACCGAAGAAATATTTAATTTTTTCAATGGAAATGAGTTAAAACAACAAATATGGTTGAGAGAAATAATTATCCCTACGACGAGTGGAGAGACTGCACAAGACAGTGTTCCTTCACCGATGGTGCCTTCTAGTGGTTCCAGTAAAAGAGGCGGCTACGTGAAATGAAAAAAAGAAATCCAAGTAATCTTAGAAATATGTGTTTCATTTTGGAATCCGAAATGGAGAACTGTACGTATTTATTAAACAATTTATTTTATAAATATTAAATCCACCAGTGCCATGGGCCCTTGATCGGAATTGATGAGATGGTCCCTTGCTTGTTTCGAGGAGTAACTTACTTTATACTCTCTGACGTGGTCTTATGCAGTTTGCAATTGCTTTTGTGACCATAAAATTTATTTATTTAAAGTTTATTTATGTAACCTGTGTAGTACTGAGATTACTCATGGACAATTTGATGCACACAGTTTCTGAATTTTTAGATATTCATTTTGATTATTTTGATTACTTAACAGCCACTTAAACATTTGAATCTTAACTACACACTTATTCTATTCCAAATTGTTCTTTTTATTGGAACAAACGATATTAATATCATTAAATTATTGACACTAAGACATGTTTTGAATCTTTTGTCTATTCAATGGACATCATCTGAAGACATATACTATTGGAAACAAATTTCATAAATGAATATATCATAAATGTTTTAGTGCTAGTAAACCACAAAGCCACTGAAATTTGATTCTCTGTTACGTTAATCCTGAACAAAATTATGGGTGAAAATTATGTTTATCAAAACGTCGTTACTTTTCAAGTTTGAAACAGGTGATTGACAGGAGTTACGTTAAAATTTAAGAAAGAGGGGGTAATATTGTAATTATTGATCTATTGTTTTAAAAAACAACCGAACGATCACACCCTAATAAACAATACGTTAACAATTTATCATTAAATGACTGCACGTAAATTAGTAAGCTTGGTGTAGTCAGTTTACGAAACTATGCTTGCGTTAATCCTCCTTGGCGATGTTGCCAAACATACTACATCCAAGAGAATTCGCCTCTCGTTTGTACTTGGAGGAACTGACTCCTTCGAGAAGTTTGGCATTGAGCTGAATGTTCTCCAACTACGACGGCGCGCACTACATCTGCCCCCTACCCTTCTCCGCTTGTGAACTCCGTACTACCTTAGTGATTTTGTGTACACCTGTCAAATATTTCTGACTCGACAAATCAGAAATGTGGACGATTGGTGTCAATTTAAACAACAACAAAATTCCTGAAGTCGAACCTGAGAAACGATCATGAAGACATATCCACATCACGCGAAACAGACAGTGATGGTCTAGTGCTAGCATCTTCGCCTCTACGTGGGTTCTGCACGACCTAACTAGATGAGGTTTTCTGCTGGTTTCCCTCACCTACCATATCGGTTCGGTAGATGAAAGAGCAGTCCTCATGCCCTGAACATCACCTTAAAAAAATAAATAATGAAATAAATGTTCACAAAATCTTTCTGGCGTAAGAGATGTAGTGTTTCGTGTTTGAATAACAACAAGCACTACAATAAAATACACTCCATAAGATCAACCAGAAGTTTATTTGTATGACAATTTTTAGTTTTTTGTCCAACTAGGTTACAAATACGTATTTAAGATAGATTATTTCCTTTTATTACGATAATTAGTTCGTATATAGGAGTATTATCTTTGATTCAGACAATCTGTTTATATTGAAAAGTATATAAATGCTTTGATTTTGTACACTAACATTAATTGGAAGCTTTGTTGCTGCGTGCGTTCATTCAGGCGACAATCGTCGTCATACATCGTACAAAGCGTGCTGCATGTAGCGATGTAGAACTCGACGGATCTGCGTGAAAATCATCGAGGACTGTCCATGCGGAATAATCATTGACGGAAAATTTCAGTGTTCGATATTTTTTTTAGAAATTTCAACCAAGATAAAGAAATAAGGAAAAAAGAGAAAAAATCCTTTGATTACATTTTTCGATATAATTTCTTTATGAAGGGGATAATAATATGTCATGATGTTTTTTACGCATTACTGATTTTTACTGAATATTTTCAGAATAAAAAAGCTACCAAAATATTTATGAGAATATACTCTTACATCATAATTGAACTTTGCAAATACTGTGAGGAAACTAGAACTAATATTCTCTTATTCCCATCTTCCCACATATTCTTCCTATTTATTAATTCTTGAAAGATATTTTTATGATATTCACAAAAGTTATATTACGATTGTTTATTTTATTTTAATAAGTTCATTCAAATTCTATATGTCTTAATTATAGAGTTCTAGAGAAACACTTGACAGAGAAGGTTGAATGTTTCAATCTTCTAACATGTTTTTTAATTGTAAATAATTAAAGTGTTTTTATAAAAGTGAAATGTAATGCATCTCTGTAAATAACAAGCCCTGATGAGGAGGTTAAACTAACCTCGAAACGTACATAGGTGATTCTGTAATCAACATTGTATAATGAAAAAGAACTTGTATCAACTTTATTAAATGAAGATTAAAAAACGCAATTCTGTAAATAATTAATTGATTGTTTATAATTAAGACATATAGAAGTCGAATGAACTTATTTTTTATGATAGTTTGACCAAAAATATTGTGGAAAAACATTTTTCAGGGATTTCAATTATATTACAATAATATGAATTTATTTATTAATATTGTACAAATTATGAATATGCTTCACATAATATTTGTTCCAGCGTTTATTACCTACCACTTCCCACGTCTCTTCTTAGGTTAGTTCTTGAAACGCTAATAGCGACATCTTACCGCTGAATTCGATTCCAGACGTTGACATTCCAAATCCCCATTCAACGTAGCAATATACCAACCAACGAGTATACCTACAAATAATACATATTTTCCTTGTGGAATAGTTTTACGGCGTCTTTGACAGGAAATCGTCGTAAATATATCTTAGTTTTCCTGAAGACAAATAAGTACTAAAAATGTTATGGCCTTTTGGAGACACCCCCACTCCCCCATTGACAATGACTCAAAATAACATGGTGATGATTCAAAAAAACAAAACAAACAACTCTGCGTTACTTGAACGTGTTCAACTAACATTTTTATTCGATTATACAATCGCAAAAGACAAAAATATTTGTATAGAGATATCAATGCGAGGATATTAAAAAAATAATTCTATGTAATAATAAATAATTTGTAATAGCTCTTTAAGTGCAATTCCAGGTGATGAAATGCGATAAATGTTAAATTATTTTCGACTTTTAAATGTTTATAACGCATTCTGTGCTAAATTAACTAAATTTTGTTTAACTAACATGGAAAATTGTCATGATAATATTAGACAATATTCATGGACCTCCGGGCCCCCATTTTCCCCTTGGTAAAGAATAGGATGTTATTGTTAGGGTTGCAATTGTTCATTTTCACTCTCCACTTGTGAATGGCAGCGTGTGCAAACGGTTCGCCGCCACACAGCGCCCCGACCGCACGGGTGCGCGGCCTAGTTCTACCGCTGCCAAGCCACTGCGTCACCACCTCCGTCGACACTGAACCTG
This sequence comes from Laupala kohalensis, assembly GCA_002313205.1. Lineage (NCBI taxonomy): Eukaryota > Metazoa > Arthropoda > Insecta > Orthoptera > Trigonidiidae > Laupala > Laupala kohalensis. Next base: position 253,151 of record NNCF01125876.1, on the reverse strand, counting down.
CCTTTCACGAGCGAGCGAGAGGCGCGCTGCCAGCAGACATGCTCCGAACTTGCTTACCTACCAGCTTCCTCCACACAAGTTACTTTCCTCAGAACCTTCAGCTATTTTCATTTCCCCAAGAAATAACACCACAGGAAATAACACAAGAGTTCATCTTCTCTACCCTTTTCTCTCCTTTGCACAAAGGATTAATTGCGGAATATAATGGAACAGACTTCGAATAACAAATAATTATCCCGAAATGTTCCATTTTGGTTTCTTTTCTTCTCACCAAGTTCTTTTTCAAACGTTCTTTAGTAAAAATAAATTACAGTGATCTACATGTTTTGGCTCGTTATTCTGAACAAATACGCGTACTGGAAAGAACGATACACGGAAAAATAGAAATTTACAGTGAACTAAAAAAAAAATGCATTCTCCAAAACCCATCCTTTGAGGGGGAATTTAAAACATCAACTAAAGAGCATATACGGTTAATATATGCTTGATTTCTTACTAATTACAGCGAGTTAATGGCTATTCTGTAGATCATTAACTATGTTAGATAAATTTTAGATAAATTAATAATTGCTTACTTTTTAAATTTTTTATTACTTAACAGCTGTGCTATTTTTGTATACAGAGGTAAATATAAAGTCATTTAAAGTTGTTTCCTTGCATAAATCTAACACATCTGATAAATTGTTTTTCCAAAAATTTACGGGAAGACAACGGTTTGTTGACGGTTGTATTAAATTAGTTTTAATTAATCCGATCATTTTTAGCGATTGTAATATAATGATTTATAATATCTCCTCTGTGAATGTATATTGTCTACTCTGTGTTTGTCCTCTGCATAACAAAAACTGAATTTGCCAACAACGACACCCCACCGGAATCTCTTGAGGCCTTTTTTTGTTGGAGGTTTATTTCCGTACCACGTGAAGTTATAGACGGCAAAGAGGCATGGAAAAATAAAGAAATAACCAGAGAATTGGTAACAGAATAAATAGGTTACAAACTGGTTGAAATACTGAATCGACTCTCAAAAGAAAATAGAATATTGATTTCATTCCATGCATCAATGAAAGGTATGCAATTGAAGAGTCCAGTGTACGTAATTATGAGAAAAAAATAATAATTGTCGACTAAGTGCATGTCTGAATGAAGGTGTGCATTCATATTTTCTTAGAAGCTTTGGGTAAGGTCTAATATTCTCAATGTCATGCTGTTCTAACTTAATGAATCTTTCTTTTGCAACTTTTTAACAACCTCTATACCACTGATTATTCAGGAAACTGCAGCTTGTAAGTCATATTCATAATAATACAATCTTTTACTATACCATACATTTTATGAAATATTAAATTTTTCTTCAATAATAAGTATATACACTTAATCTGACGAACGATAATTATTAATAGATTATGAACATTGGCGTATCGAGGATTTCTCAGGGGGGTGGGGAGGAGAGATGTCGAAGGTGAATATAGAATGAAGAAGAAAGTTTGGTGAAAATTCATAAACATTTAAGACAATTTACCATTCCTTAAGAATATATTTTACTACATAATGTAAGTACATATCTATGTAGGGAATATAATTTATGGTTTTATTGTGGAATCAATTTTTAAAATCTTTCTACCCCCCCCCTCCCTTATAAAAAGGACTTCAGTCTAAGACCTCCTACTAATATCCGCCGCAGTTCATGAATGAAAATTTTGAGGATCGTTCGAATTTCTGAAAATTAAGTCATTAATGCGAGTCATTAATTTCAAGATTGAATAAAAATTCGTCTTACGAGACAAACGTGAAGCCATAAATCAGTTAAAACGAGGAAAATATTATCCTGCAAAATATTCATATTTATGTTAATTTATGTTAATACCTTAAGATAAGTTTATGTTATTACATCTGCAATATTCCACACTGAGAAAGTAAAGGTGGTGTAATGATCGTGGTTTGGTTTTTAGTTGACTCATATTTTACATGCAATTATCTGCTTCTAGCAATCAGTTGTAGGAGATACTGTCGCTGATGATAGATCGATGTATCAATCAACGGATGAAAAATGTCAATACGAGGAAATCAAAGATTTAGAACGTGAACCGGTGAGATATCTGATAAATTTGTAGGAATAAGACTTGGAAAAGGAAGTCAAATCAAAGACAAAATTATATTTGATATTTTTTACAAATTCCTAAAGATTTTAGTATTTTTCCACAAATGGCATTTTCCTTTTCAATATCCCTTTTTTTAGAGAACCACAGATTCCAGTGCCATTTTATACGTACTTATTTTAATTCTAGAAACCTATTCAACTTATTTTTTGTTCTAAATCAAGTATGTCGTTATCCGCAACCCAGTATTTCCTTAAACGGTAAAGTCGAAACGATTTCCAATTTTTAGTGATGTCTTATGCCGAGTTGGAGAAATACTGGGATTGTACACATGTTTTAGGCAAAGGGGTGGCCAGTGAAACAATGTTTCGGATACATTCTTTAAAACGACGCTCTTGAAGAGGTCAGCTTCTTAATCCGCGTTCGAATACATGAAGGATCTACTAAAGAGAGAACAAACAGCCTACATGGAGACTATACACCGTATGAAAGGAAAAACGGCATCCTGGAAATTAATAGAAATCCGCATGCCGTCTGTAGGTGACATAAAGAATGTAGAAAAGACAAATTTCGAACGTCTCAAGACAGTCCCATCCTCTAAAACAGGCAACGGTTCCATAAAGAAAGGCGTCGCCTATTGCCTCCTCAAAGCGTTAATAACATCAGAGACAAACTGTGAGTTGTGCTGTCGACAATGCAGAGTTTGCAGAGAAAGCTCTGAATCCAAAAAACTTGTTTTTGGCTGGACGTCCGTCCGGTCCGTCCGGTCCGTCTGTGCGCAGCACTCCTGACCGAACGGAAAAAAATATTTTGTTTCCATTTTTCGTTTTTAGAGTAGATTTTAATTCTGACATATGCACGTGCTTTCAATTTTCTTTTTACTTGAACACAAAGGGCACTTCACATGAAGGTCAAAGCAAATTTTTGAATATTTTTCAAAAATTGGTTCAACGATTATGCTTAAAATTTTTGTACGTAAAGTAGAATTAGTATGCATTACATCCGCGTTAGCGGTATTTCGCTTGAAAGTTTGGTATAGACGCAGTAAAATAATTTCTGTCTGCTACACTTACATATTATTTTACGGTTTCAAAAAGATTGAATAATATTTAGCATTTATATGACTAAATGAGAATGTACTTGAAGTGTATTAATCTGTGTGAAATGTATTAAAATATGTAAAATAAAGTAAATGAAAAAAAAAAAGTGACGTCGAGGCCTAATCCCCGGTTGGGCACCAGGGCAGCTGACCGGCGCGGCGCGGTGCGGCGAGGGAGCGTGCGCAGACACATTAGATAGGTTACACCCGCACCGCAGGGTCACTAACTCTGTGCCTTGTGTGGATGTATAATATTTAGCGATGTAAATGAACCAAGCAATCATAGAATACACTTTTCTTAAACTGAAATGAAAGATACGATAATGATAAAATACATAGGAGGACAGAAAAAGCACTGCAAATACGAAAATACATCAATACAACGAAATTACTTTTACATAACACTTTTACGATATTTTTTGTCGCTCTATGCTGCAGATGGAGGAACGTGTATGAGAAAGTATGTGCAGTGGTTTTGCACCACTAGTTTTACATATCTTTATTATTTCGTATCAAAATTTTGTTTCCAAAACATTGTTTAATTTTATGTCCGCGGTACGAGTAATTTGAGGAATGATAATTTCGTATGTTAGTCAACTTTCATCCATTTTGGTCTACAATGATATCAGCTCAAAGAATAAGTTAAGCGCCTCGAGGTTAAAGTAAATTGACTACATTTTCGCACATATTGATTAATCAAACCAGGAAAGTTGGTTACCTCCCTTTATCCTCCCTCTTTGACGGCGTTCTCTTTAATCAGTGAGATTGATAGAGACACCATATTTCCGTTCCGTGGGCCGCCAGTGCTCCCGCATGTAAGCTCCCTGCAGTTGCACAAAGCCCACCGTCCGCCTCTGATCGTGCATTGTTTAAAGACTTGATAATGGAGCACTAACACCTAGCTCTCCCGCGGCATATTGTGGAATCGCAGCCAGTTCGCTCCCTCTGTCTCTCCCCACACCCTGCGAAGCAACGACGGAGTTTCCTTGTGACGCACCAACGCGCCCCTTGGGCTGCTATGACGTAGAGGCCTTAAGCAAGAGAGAACCGTCAGGGGAGGAAATATATTCCGGAATGTCTCATATTTCCGGAAAATACTACGCTATGTTTCTCATAGTGGTTTCAACTGCGATTGATCACATTATTCTGTCGTGTCTTCTTTCCTTTCTTCCTACTCCAATAAGAGGCAAGCATCCACAGCTGGCGCCAAAATGGTTAAGAGAATTTGTGTGTAGTAAATCCAACTGTTATGAGAAATTGCGTGAGTAGTAAATATAGCTGTTATGAGAAATTTGTGGACACGACTGATGGTTCTCCCTCGATTAAGGTCTTTACTATACTGGAGCCAGACTTCCCGGAAGTTCTCTGCCGCTTCCCTCTGTATCCTCATTCTCCCTCAGCCCTACTCACTTTCAACCCATCCACGTAATGGACATGGTTGCTCCAGTCCTGTTTGTCTTGAACGCTTGAATGCGCTGCTAAAGAGTATCTTAAGTTCTTTTGTTTTAAATCCCTGAGGTGAAGTCAAAGATGCACCAGTTTACTATGGTTTTCCAATCATTCTCTATTCAGATTTTTTTCTAGTGCTTGTATTTCAACTTTCCTTCCTCTATTTATTTATAATTCTGTTCTGTGAAGTCACTTGGGTGTTCTATTCATTTTCTTTGTTTATCATATCCAGAAGTTACGCAGCAAATGATAGGTAAGATTATTGACAATTCATGTTTTGTTAATTGTTCCCATAATGCTTCTCGTGTTTTGTTTTTCAACTACATTCTTTTTTTTATCCTTTCATATTTCACGTTTTACAATCTTCATATCTTTCTCTTCGTACTGTATGCATTTATTTCGGATTTACAAATATATCATATCGTTCCGTACGTTTATCCTTATTTCTTATTCCATTCACCTTTCCTTACTTCCTCAGTTCTCAACCCTTATCGCGCTTTGTCATTTTCCTTAGTCCCTGTGTTTTAGCTCGAGCTTTTGTCCACTGGTTTTCTGCGCAAGAGGCGAGAAATTAATTTTAGAACTACGAGTTGCTCTCGGAATTGCGAAGCTTTTGGGGAAGTGTTTTCTCATGCTTAAGTTCGAATGAAGTATAAGCGTTAAGGTAATACTATGCACGTATTTTCTCGACTAAATCTAAGCTGTGTAGAATGAAGGAAAGAGAAAACCGTTTGTCTTATGAAACACTTAACGAGATTTTTGTTTTCTCAAGTTCAAAGTGATCGTTCCAATGAAAAGTTTACGAGTTTGTTTTCCTCGACTGTGGAGTTACTAAAATACGATATAAGCTTTAAATATATGGTGTTGTAGTGGTCATAATTTAACTGACATCATGCGTTCTATAATATCTTTTTTGAAGAAATTTTGTTTCATTTGGGGAAGAAAGCACATTTGTTTTTTCAATTCTGAAAAGATATCACAAATGACAATTTGTTTTTGTTTATTTTTCTATCATATGCGCTGCTTATATTATAACTGATTCTTTATATTAACTCTCTGTTGTGTGAACAGTACTTGTCTTTTAACAGTCTCTTTCTCACCAAGAAAAGAATGGTATCACTGATTTCGGTGGTGTTAAGATTTCAGTGTTATTTATGTTTTCTTATTTGTTTATTACGATTATTAGGTTCTTGTTGTATTCGTTTAAAAAAAATATGAAGAGGTCTAAATTTAGTATTTTTACGTGATAAAAATGTAAATTTATTTATATTTTATAAACTGCTATTTATAAACGTGATATAAAACAAAATTATTTTAAAAATACCATCAATTATTTCCTTGTAATTCCACATGCTACTGGTTTATTCTGTACACTTCATTTCCTGTAATATGTACAATATTCGAAGCTATCCCTTCTCTAACACATTAATGGCTCCCCAATTTCTGAATCTTATTTGGCGAGACACAAAGACGGAAAACAAATTATTTATAAAAGTCATTCGCATTCTTACGTCATTCCGTAATATTTTTTATAGATGCTTTGCCATTTCATTTCAAAAATTTCGCGTAATCAACTTTGGTGTTTTGATGATGTGGCAGGAATTCAACCCGGTCGGTGGAATTTTAGGAGCTATGGTGAAAATTTGACAGTTTCTCCTGGTATAGTACATCTAAAAATATGTGATTATAACTGTGCGTGGTATCACATTAAGAACATTGTTCATATCATGAACATCGTGATTTTTAACAGGAAGTATGTTCCTCTGGTATTACAAGTTTAGAGTATAAAATATTTTATAATATAATAATAATAATAATAAAAGTGTCCTTATTTTGGCGAGACTCAGACCATACTCTTCCGTCTAACTATTTAAAACGTTTACATTTTGAAATACAAGGTGAGAATTAGGAGGATCGTATTTGACGTATTGATCGTATTTTTGTGATGCACTGGGTCAATTAGTTCCGTGAGAGAACCAATTAGGTGGAAATTTAATGTTTCCTGGAAATTGTATTCTACCTTATCGATTTCCAGTAGCATGTTAGAGGAATATTGAAGAGTTTCATCCCTTATTTTATTTATTTATGTAACTGAATCCAACGGAAGTCCACAGTTCATAAAACAATTTTTATTTGTTTAAATAGCGCAAGACATTTTTTCGATGCCAAATATCATTTATTCTTTTGAAATAGAATAAGAAAAATGTTATTCAACATTTAAAAACATTACAACAAAATATATAAACAACTGGGTCGCTCCTGGTTTTAACTCAAGGCCATATGATTTGACTAATGAGAAGTTTGAAGAAAAGCTTTCATCAAAATCCCTTGATCACTGAATGTAATTTTATAACATAAAACATAGCTTTATAAATCGAGATTTTCTGGTTGGACTCGGACATTTATGCCAGGAATTGTTTTATGTTTGCAAAGAGAGTCTCCAGAAAACACATATTTATCAATTGAGATCTGGAAAAACATTTTTGAAATTTCCCAAATATTGTATATTTTTGTATTGGTAATTAATCGACGGGTCTCCTCACCACACTATTAACATTCTTGCAGGTTGACGTTTTCTACCTCAAATTATCTCTTCGTATACTTCATATGAATCAAAATATATTTTTTGAGGATTAAAATACATTTACAAGTACTCGTATATTCCAAATCGTAAATGGTGCTTTTTAAACATTTTTGTAATCACTCTGCTGACAAACTATGTCCGTGTGACTGTCTATCTTTTCAATGAAATCAACGTATTAACTTAGAAGTGTACTGTGATGTGAGGTCTCACCATATTATAATATTTTCCCCTTTTTACTGATTTCAATGAAGAATTAAAAGGAAGTATATTTTATATTATACAAGAATTGAAGTAACACTAGCATTTTTCATTTGATTTATAGTCGTATTTGTGAAACTGAAAGGAACATGAGTGAGTTTTCATTAATGTTTCTATTTATATCCGAGAAGTCCGACATGAATACAGTTCTCTTGAGGTTAGATCCACTAATGTGTATCACTATTCCACTACAGACTTTTATTCAATGTTTCACGTTCTTTTAGATCTTTTCGTTCGCACTTCTCTTTGAGTTCTGAATGTGCGCTCTACGGAGGTTAAATGCGACTGAGAATAGCGCACACGAGAACCTGGCCCAAAGCATCCCCTTGTGCACTGTGCTTTCGTGGCTATTAACGGCGGCCGTATAAAGTCAGACCGACCCCACGCAGAGTCAAGTCATGGCTTCCCAAACTGAAGGCCACATTCGACGTGTTGTAAAATGTAGTCAATTCTTATTTTCTTCGTTAATGCAGTAGGAACTTGAAATGCATTAGCGCCATGCTTTTAGTTGTGACGAAACGTTTCTTTCACCGTCTGTTAATAATGGGTACATTGTGTCGTGGTATGAATTGAATATTGAGAAATAATTGTAAAAATATTGACCTCATTATGAGGATCGCGGTTTTACGGGAGAAGAATATATTTTCATTGAATAAGTTTTATATTATACAAAATAGAACATTACAATACATTTGTACAATATGTATCCACTTCCCAACCATAATTCAAAAAATAAAATATGAAGTAACAATGTTTCGAGTTTTCTGGAAAAATTTGCTCAGTAAACCCAACTTCCTTATATATGTATGGAATCTTACACTATCTGTTTAACATTTCCATGTCTGAATAACTATGATAATCCTAGATTATTTTATCCTATTGGGTACCATACAATTCTGGAAATAATTGTGACATTAAAAATTCTAAACCGCTTTATGCATTGAAAATTATGATTAATATTATAACAATTTATTTTTTATGAATTTCATGTCCTACGTCGAGATTTAAGCTCTTCCACCTAACCACGACTTGGATTTTGCGAATTGGGAAGGAGAGATGTTGGGTTGTCAGCAAACTTATGACACCAAACCGAAATTTTTCTGGAGTTGGAGAGGTACACCCCAGCTGAAAACCTCACTTAGTTCAGCCGGACAGGATTTGAACCCGCGTGAAAATATGTGAATGGATTTATGAAAGCGGACTCTCCTACTAGAACACAGCTATTAGAGAAATGTTTTAGAATACCTTCGATGATTTTCAAAAACAAATTGACATGATAAATTAATGATATGTGTGGTAAAGGTATGTAATGAAAATCAAGGAAAACTGAAGTACCACATTTAACTGATTTGATCCGCGAAGAAAAACAAATGGCTAGAAACGTGAAGGACCTTCTTCAGTGATCTTTGAAGAATGAAGACTGTCACTCGTCTCATCAAATATTGTAATAACCACGGCCAGGTGAAAATAGTGACGAGTCGTGAATCGAATCTAGGATCTCCTATTTGGTCGGAGGGATGTTAGTAGGTACACCGAAGAAATATATGCACACTAAATGTTGTCTCTTCTATTCTGTTTTGAAATGTAGTTGAGTTATCAGAATGATGGCTTAAGAATTATGAATAAATATAATTTAATAGTAGTAATGAACACAGTGGTCGGAAACTCGCATACGAATTCCTCCCAACATCATTTAAAGCAAAGGGATTAGAGGTGGGTCATTGCAACTGTAAGTTACCGCTCGCTCCGCTTGCAATCGTCTCACTCTCTAACAGCTCCGCCTACAACCATCTCGCTAGCGCTTTGGCATGAAAACATCGTCAAAGATAAGCCAAACTCTGACATGTTACGCAATAATCAATTTAAGTTGTGTCCAACTTCGGTTTATAACTATACATAGAGAAAAACACACACTTAATCAAAGTGCTGCAACTTCATATCGCAAAAATACAAATAAAACACACTCGAAAAACATTCCGCGACTGTTTGGCTTTTCCTGGTCTGTCCGGAACTGAATCACCTCTAACAGAAATCGTTAAAGATGAAATTGCAGCAATATCCGTTTTAAATTTATTAACAAATGTTTACACCATGATAGTTGATAGTTTTATATTGTTCATTACAACTAAGTTTATAATATTTCATATTTGGCCTATATGACAGTTTCATGAAGTTTCCTTCCAAAAATAATTTCGAAAAAAATAAATTGATTGTATAATGTTTATGAATATATTAATGATCATACAGAGTAGATGAGAAAAGAAGAAAAAACTGGAATAGACTTATCACTCCTTTAGTCAGTCAAGTTTGAAAGATCAATTATTCTTCAGTATTTCTTGGCTTGGCAATCTTCTGGCAGCCCTGTAGTAAACTGATGATCGAGCCGCCCTGGCAATGGCCACGTTGCTGGCTGATGTCATAAACTCCCTATAAATCTAGTTCCTCTTCTGACTTGAGGGAGGGGGTGGGCAGAGTGAGGGCGTTTTCCTTCGCGTCTGGAGCCCGATGATGTCCCCTCTATCTTCTCTTGGTCAGGTCGCCATATTGATTGCTTTCGAATACTGCTGTTCATGGGATACTTCGAATTTTTCTTCCATTTAGAGGAACTTTAAGGAGATTAAGGAAAGTTTCGCCATAAAAGGGACATTTAATAATTTGTCTCTGATGTATAACTTTCCAACTCTTGCGAAAAAGAACTGTCGTTTATTAACAGGTCAAACAAGTTTCATAATCTATTTGCTTATACTACAAAATTTAAAATTAGCACAATTACCAAACTTTCATATAAATTAGTAATTAAGTTACTAAATAATTTCCGTACACTAGAAATGCACCGTGTTAGAACGCAATGTTGTTTATGTAATCTTTTGTTAAAATTTCTTAAAATACTTATTTATGGATTGTTGTGTTATTAATTAGCATTACTATGAAGAGTTATTGTATTATTTAATCATTATTTACAAATAAATAAGTCATTACTCCTATAATCAATTAATCATTGTCTAGTATATTAACGCTGAGATATGAGCACTACTCTCTGTATGGGTAATTCTATTTTTTTATGTATTAGGAATTGATTTGGGAGTTTGATGACATTAAAAGAACTGTCCAGTTAACTTTTATGTGCTTTGACAAACTGTTTACGATTATAAACGAGGAAAATATGAATTACTTGAAGAGGAAAAATTATTTTGAGAGAAAATATTTGTTGTCTATCAATATTGAATCAAATCACTGCCAGTGTGTACAACTTTGAATAAAGCTCTAAACAGACCTTCTGCAGAAGTGGGAAGGGCTTAGAGGAGTGAAAGTTGTGAATTAATTTTTATATATTTTAAATATGTTTTACATCATATAACTGGGTCGCATAGAATTATGACGTAAATGTATTGAAGTATTCAGTTAAAATGCAGGCATCAATTCGCTCGAAAACCGTTTGGACAGACATTAACATAAACGAAATCACGCCACAGACAGACACCGCATTACAATTTCATGACCCAATAAATCAGCATTGGGGTCATTGAATGCATAAGCCCATCAGCAATCTCACACACGAAACGTAGAATATAAAACCAACATTAAGAACTTCATTAGATTCATTTGCGTCCTACTTTTCTTGTTGCTAAGATGGACCTCTCACATCCATGCCGTTTACTTTCACAGCCAACGACATGTTGCTGAGATAGCTCGGCAATAAAAAAAATTAGTAATTGGACCCGATGTGTGTTAGATGAGGAGGTGATTTTGCTTCTGGTCACTTCAGTCTGTCTCTCTGGCATTATTTTGTTGAAAACTTGTTCTTCACATTTGAATAAATCTATTTATTACCACAGCTACCCAGCTACTTCACTTAATGAGACACTGTGCAGGTAAGTAACACTTAACATGATAAGGACATGCATTTTTTTTCGCTCTACTTTGATGTATTATATTGAAATTACGAGTATTTTACCATTTCACTTGATTAGTGAGGAACTGATGCAAGAGATTTGTATTAATAGTGTAGAACTCATTCCTAAAGAATTTCGAATTTCGAAGAGTTATTTTTTCTCAAGGACTCATTGTGATGTCCAGAGGAACATCATCTTACGTACAAAAGATATTTCTTTGATTGATAAATCATTCTCGATATGAGTTAAAATTCAACTACAGTTAATCATTATGATGAATAAGCAGTATTAAAATCATTTTTAGTGTATTCCTATGTACTATTTTAGAGTTATTCGTAGATCCAGTATCTGGTGCCATAAGTATACAAAAATAACTGTCAATTGAAAACCAAAAGGAATGTAAAGTTAAATGGGGAATTTTTTTAAGCTTTCGAAATAAATTTTTCATCAAGCCTAAGGAGTCTTCTGAAATTTATGAACTAACAACGTTGGTTTATGTGTAACTAATAAACATGAAAATACAATTTAGTCAAAATATTGTAAATATAGTCAGTCTTCCTCATTTGGCATTGTTTGTTCTGTGTATTATGTTTTCCATATAATGTCTTTTCTGTATTATGATGATCCTTGTTTCAAAAAGAATTTCTAACTGTTAGTATTTTTCGGGAATGAGTCTTTGATATATTTGAACACATGAATATATACATTCTATTTGTGTTCTTTTCCTTTAAGTTCAGCTTGTTCCGTTATTACGAAATATCATATTTACACCTTACTCTTTATATCGGCCAAATTATATATCAAGTTATATATCGGCGAAGTAAAGTAATTTTGCAACACTTATTCTAAAATAGCTGAACTTAATGATTTAGATAGAATATGACCTTGACTCTCACAGAAATCTGAAAGTCTTATGAAATACACTCCAGTAATACATCGAAAATAATGGTTACATAGATCATAGATGAGTACATGTAAGATATTTTCATGGTACACGAAACATATCAGAATAGTTTTCGCATTTCCCACAGTATGCTCATTCTGAGAATGATTGATTGAGCGTAGTTCAACAAGGCCAGAACTGCATGATCAGATCCCTAAATTGAATCAGGGCTTTACAACAAATCAATTAAACTCTTTTGACTAAAATCCTGACATTTACTGTTGCCCCGACTAAACTGTCATCGGTAAGAGCATTGGGATTGTTATTGAATGCGGAACTTTATAACTTGGAGTGAGTTGGTATACGTCAACAATCTTTACTTTCCAGCCTGTCACATAATACTCCGCTGTTCTGCGTAGTTCTATCTTTGAAGGCGTATATTTGTTTACTTTTATCACCCTATCGTCATGAACAATAGATGTGTTTTAGATAATTCGTAGTAGACAAAAGTAAATTCTTCTTGATTTTATAACAAGATTTTTGTTATTATATTTCATTATTTACATTAACCAATAAATCAACTCAATTATTTTACATTGAATATTTTTTTAAAATTTAAGTTAAAATTAACTTTTTGGAATAGGTATACTTAGCATTATTTTTTATGGCAAAGTCCGCAATAATCAAGTGACATTTTACATGAGATGGAGTAAAAAAAGAATAAATGGAGTTTTCAGTCGTTACAATTTCCAACTCAAGAGACACTGAGTCAAAAGATCTGAGCGGAAAACGCACTAAAATTTTGAAAGAAAAAATTTCTTGTTTGACCTAATTTTATCATAATGACATAACCAAAACATTACATAATTTATTTACTTCCACCCCATATGTTTCATTTGTGAATTTGATCTTAAGCGTTAGCGAGTCTTCCAATACCGTCATCCGAAACGTCAGTTTGGTCTTCACAATGGAACCACTCTTCGTGATGAGATTCTTAGAATTGTCAAGCCACGGTTTACCAAATCACTTCTTGGATTACACCGTCGCATCTTCACATTCTCCCGAGTTTTGACTCGACTTTTCCAGAAGTTTTATTTAAGATTCAGATCCTTTTCAAGAGAATAGGTTTTCTACCAAGTACATCGAATTCACATACATGTTTATATATATTTTCGAAATATTTATTCACCCTCATATAAATGCATGATCATTTTAATGTAATTGTCTTCCTGTTGCCTTGTCTATTCAAGGTTTTTATTTAAAACGTTTTATGAATTATACTTTTTAGCTTAGTAGTGTTTTCCTGCTGAAAAACATGAAATGATTTGGATTTATTTTGTAGAAATTTTCGAAAACTAGTTTCGTCACTCCTATGGTACATGATCTTTTATATGTTCAAACTATTTTAGAGTAATAATAACTACATCTGTAGTGAGGTTTTATAACTACAAAGGGATGTGTTCCTTCAAGATTTCCTAGAAAATATATTTTATTATCTATTGCTCATATTATGTTCGATGTAAAAGTTGAACACCTCATCTAGGCGTATTAGGTCGGAGATGTAACTTGAAAATCCATGTCCATTCAAGTTTAAAAATTTAAGTTCAAAATTAAAAATCTTCAAGTGATTATCAGTGACAATAACACGAAATATATTAAATGTAGTAAAAATAATATCTGCTCAAAGTGGGAAGTGACCTTATTTAATGTATTGGGGACCATAATTGTTTATTTCTCAATGGAACATTTTAGAGACTATCTAAACAATTTATGGAAAGAAGAACATAAAAGGATAATAATACAAATGTAAATAATTTGAGTTAGTACAAAATCCCTTCTAAACTATCAGGAAAATATATAGTTAATAAATAATGAATTTATTGTCAAAAAAGCAGTACCAACTGCGCATGACCATATGGAGGACAATAAACTACATCATTACGAAATTCAGATTTCGAGAAGGAGTATTTTTCAATGTTTTCAAATTCCACATTAACCTACCTCAAGTTAACTTATTTTTAAAAAATGGGACTAAATGTATTTTCCTTAAAGCGATCATGCTATATTAAAATTGACAGTATCAAACTACAAATAGACAAGACAACAATAGAAATTTAGAATTAAATAAACTGTGAATATACGGAGTAGAAATGGTAAGTTGTAAAAAATCATTATTTAAGAATTTAATGAGAATGGTTGGAGATCATTTGAGATTTGCTACAACACAGATAATATAAAGAAAAATGTTGCCTGATTTATTTCCTTTATATGAAAATGTAACCTAATATATGTCATATTATGGACGCCATACCTCATTTTCCATGTTCTTAATGAAGTCAATCTCCCATGATTTTGATAATTTACCATAACTAAAATAATTATTTGTAAGAAGAGAATAAGTCCAATCATCACATTCCAAAGACAAATAATGTTTCTTAAATCGTTTGACTATTTAATTAAGAGTTGATATTGCAGAAGTTATGTCATGTTATTTTGAATTGTATTAATCTAATAAGAATAATTTCAAGATTATTCAAAATGAAGAAAGGTTTGGGTTCATAAAAATTATATTTTTAGGTAGTTTATTATCTCTTTCAAAATGTTAGAGAGGATTACAATTTTACATGTTTACTATTCTTGGTACCAATACCAAGGTAGTGCAACATAAGAGGATAAAATTTGTCTTATATCGCTGTGCTGCAGTTGCTCATTGGTAGCGTCTTCACCTCGAGAAGCACAGCACTCTGGTGCAAACCACTCTGCTGTCGGACGCATGAAGACAAATGTGATTTGTGCTATTACGCGTGATGAATACCATTGAATGAGGTAAGACTATGGATAATATCAGCTGTAAAGCTATGAAGAAAATTGTAATTCAACATCGTAAAAAAGTCGTAAAGATATGAATTGATGCCGCCGAAAAAATGTCTTTTTGCGAGGTCGAACGACGTCACATGCGTACGTATTGGTGAGGTCGTCAAGGAGTCGTTACCCGACGTCGAAAATGCTTTTTCAGATATAAAGATATGTCGTGTGAGGACGTCCTAAAGACGTTGTTCTCCGACGTTAAATCGACGTCACCTGACAATGTTGTTTCTCTAACCCGTCACGACTTTGAAGACGATGCAACGACGTTGTTACGACTGGAAATTTCTACATGGGATATTTATCTTTCTTTTTTACAAGCTTTTATTTAACTTCACCTGTTACATTGTTAGTATGTTGGAGACAAATCTTCCGACTGAATTTTAAACCAGTACCCTTCCAACCGATTGAGCTGAAATTTTGCACACAAATTCGAACCTTATGACAATGCAATATTAAGATTTTTGCAACCCAAATTTTTTTTAAAAAGTTCTTTTATTACATTTTTATTCCAAGATAACTGGGGGTGCATTGTATCCGTCTATTCATACAAATTAGTACAACGAATTGCATAAGGCACAACTTTTCGTTATAACGGCGAAGGAACTATTTATCTTATCATTAAAATCACGCATCAAAGATGTTTATGTTCACGGAAGGTGAGTCACACGGGTGCTATAACTGTTATACTATTAATTTTTATTAATATAATTTTATATTTAATAAAAGGTTGTGTTTGAAAAGTAATATTTTAAACTACATACATTTTAACAAAGAAGATTCATTTTTACGACAAATAAATAAACAATTTATAATACTAAAAAGTGTATTAAAATAAATACCTTTTAAAAACAAGCTTTTATTTAAGCCATGTACTAAAACGTATAAAATAAGTTAAGGTTTTTATTAGATAATGGAATGCCACATGCTAGTAACACATTTCACATCAGTAGATTCTAATAAATATAAACGTATGTACTCTCTTTATCGCTGAATTCAATCTTGTTTTCATGTATGGTATTTGTTTTCAAATAGCTTGTCGCGCGAATTGTAAAGAAATTACATGTTTCGGCAAGTACTTACGTCATCAATCACTGTCGTATGAAACTAATTAGTTTCTACTTTTATGAATATTTCGCGCGACAAGCTTTTTGAAGAAAAATAAGTCAACATAAAATATTGTTTTTAAAAATAAAAATTTGTTTTTAGAAAGGTTTTTGATTTATTATTTTATTACACTATTTTGTGGTAGGTAGATATACGAAATAAAAGTTTTCGAGAGGTAAGTGTGTACCAATATGATTCTGACCAAATCAATGTGGAAAACCTCTTATACCTTCACATTTGATACCTTTATGTCTCTTAAAAATAGGTATCCTGCAACTGCATCATTTCGTTCAGTATTTCTACGTCACTATCAGTATTACTACGTTACTTTCTACGACTCTATCTTACTTCTTTGACACCTTGCTTCACCTCACATAGTTGGCGACCTTCAACAAAAGTTTTTAAATATCGATAACTGAGTGCCTGATTTTTCTCAGAATATATTATTGTTAAATATCGGACGTAACTATTATTTTTTCCACAACGTCCAATTTGTTGCTAAGACTTACGTCGTTTCCTCATATTTTCTAGGCGAATACCGAGGTGGAACCCCACTCACCAGACTGCGTGCGCACCCTCCTCAATGGATCCCTGCGCTCAAAATCCAAGACACGTTGTACCCCGAAGAAGTGTCCTCATTAGAACGAATTTTGCCTCCCGCCACAACAACAATAAGAAATAAAAAACTTCTTGTATTTTCTTCGTAGGTATAAAGTTCTCTTCCTTAACCTCTCTCTTCCACCCATACACTGTCACCTAAAGTTTCTCTCCCTTGAGGGAGTCGAGTCCTGACATCTCATGACGCTTCCTCCGCCATCCTGCCTCAACCGGGGATAAAGACTGCCACGTGCTCTGAAATGATAGCACCCGCGAGACGCACGCGCTCAGCATTGTTTATTGCCGACGGGCATGCGTTACTCACGTCTCTGATAATGAGTCACGTAACTCGCTAGGGGGCGCTTCGCCGTTTGCGGAGCCGCAAGATGAAAGAGCGGCGCGACTCTTGAAGATCAGCAGGTGGGTTTTCCTCTCTCGTGTCTCCAGGACTGTTTAGGCTTTATGTGATATCCACGAAGGAACAAAGATGTTCTAATGACCTAGTATACGATTACAATGAATCTGGAGGTCGCAATGTTATTCAAGGATGTTATTTTTGAATCCTCAACGTCTTGTTTTGAGTTGGACTACCAAGATGATATACATGGTTGTTGAAGTACGGCTGCCCACCGTATGTTGTTTCTTATAGCGGTGGATGTTCAGCATTAAGGAACTATTTCTTTCGTTATTCGTTGAAATAAAATATTCGTTTAAAATGTTAAATCTTGTACTTTTATTTTCGTTCGACTTATAAAGAACGGCGAAAACAAATTAAAAAAGAACAAAAGAAGTGTCTATATATCTTCAAATAAAACAGATACGTCTTTTGAATATTACCAATGATTAGTTCCATGTCACGACTTATCTAGTGCAATTCGCATTTTAATATCCATTTTGAGTAATGCTCTGACTGATTCATAGTGTATATTTCATCCCATGCTGATTTTAGAGGAAAATTACGTCCACAATCTGATAAAAGTATTTTTTAAAGGATACATCAACCTTAGATTGCTTCTATTCGTATCTTTCACTCCGTATCTTTCGTGAGTTAAGGTGAAAATGGGAAGAAATAATGAGGTATTGTGTTATGTTGGGTCTGCTTAGCTATGGTTTGTTGTTTCCAGATGGTGCGATGTTGCTGCTGTGCCCAGTTCGCTATCTCCAGTCTCACCCTTCGTAGACATGGGTTCTGTTCACAGAGTATGTCTAACATCCGTTGGCATTGCCACACAAGTGTGGTTGTTGTTGTATTAGCAAATAGTATCCTTAGTGCTTCCTCGCTGTCACACAGACCAGTATAGCAAATACCTCTATCTGTATCTTCACAAAGAGAGGGAGAGTCTAGTATTAGTCCCCCAGACCCCAGCACCAGTCCCCGCTCTCGTTCACGAACCATGCGCGGCACCCAACCGGGTGACTTGCCGCGGCACCAATGACCCAGTACTCCCTGGTGATAATATAGGACCAACATGTTCACAAACAAATAATTAAGTGCTAACTTTTTCATTTTTTGCTTCACATGAGAATAGGGGGTTTTCTGGAATGGTGTATTTACGGAAATTAAGTTAAGGCAGAATATAAAAAAACTTTTATTCGTTTTAAATGTGATTCTCTGTGAGGCTGGCCTAAAATTTTATTTTGATTCTTGGTTTTTCACTGACATTTTTATAATTATCCTCTAATTGAAAAAATACTTTATACGTAACCCTTTTAATTGTAACGAAAAAAAAATTCTCAAACGACACAAAATGAAATTGGTTATGAAAGCAAATAGAAAAAAGATGAGAGTATTTTATGTTTCATTTATTTATAACATACGTGCTTTTGTCCGCTTCCACTTCATTTTATTCTGCCTTATATCTTCAAAGGACCTCTGCTGCTGACAGCCGTTTCAGTTTATACGCGACAGCTGGCCGACCCATCTTCTGGAGCGCCGCTCGACAATTGTGCTGAGTAACATTCTCGTCGATTAAGGTTGGTTCACAATGTAGCCCCTAAATTTCATTTGCAACAAAAAATAGAAAAATAAATATTTATTTCGTTTGATTAGGATCCGCCAGTTTTTCCTCGACCAGCTCACATCTAAAAAAATGAGAACTACGAAAGATTAATTTGAATTTCTCCGATGAGTGAGCATTATGGTATTTACCAAACAATCTCTTTACTTTCCCATGTAGCCTACGTATAGAAAGTGTTGTTATAGTGAATAATTTTATCAGGGTATTTTGACACATTTATCTTATTTTAGAGTCCCCTGATATCGGAAAAAATAGTTTTTCAGACTTACAATTTTTCACGTCCACGTGTAGAGTTTTAAACAAATCATTTCACAAATTTCATTCTGATTTAGTTTTTCAGCTGTTTTCATATCTACGAGTATCAATTATTTTCTTTTATATTTTGAAAATAAACAATGAAATAAGTTATCAAATATTTCTCAAAATTTTCTTTCTAATTTACGGGCGAACCGGGAATTAAAGACTAATGATACTTGTGCGAGGGAAATTTGGTAAAAAATTGTTGTAGTTAAGAAAAATGTTACATAAAAAATTCACATGTGATTCGTTAACACGAAAAGGCAATTAGAAAATGACTAACAAGAGCTCACCTATGAGGGGATGAAGACGCCATTTTTCTTCTGAGACATTTGCGCGTCTTTTTAGTTTGCTCTAAACAGTATTCCTACCAGCGTCCCAGCAACTTGTAAAGAACAAATAAAAGAGCCAAATCGTGGAAGAAATTAAATTGTTAGAATTTGCTTACTTTTCAGTTTACAGTTCTTATCATTCTAATATTTCAATTATAAAAGTACGATTATATTCTATCAATACACGATGGAAATATTTTAACATCGTGACCCTTGATATAAACTATATAAAGGAGGTTCTTGAGGAAAGGAAATACAAGTATACTGAATTCTAAGACGCGGCATATGATGATGCAACAATGACGTGTTAAAAAGAGAATGTGATTATTTTACAAGCTTAATTAGAAAATATTAACATGAAGCAATTTATTTGCCATTTGTGAATAAATTGTGCAACCTTTAATGTCTTTCGTTAGCAATTGTAACGATTATCTTCGTTGAACAACATTTACGAGTTTCGCGAGATTATATATATATATATATATATATATATATATATATATATATATATATATATATATATATATATATATAGTGGCAGAATTAAAATTTAATAGTTGATAATTATTTAAATAAATTAAAGCGCCTCGACTAGCTCTTTCTCAGGGTGCCACTAGTGAATTG
>NNCF01125876.1:193991-232773 GCA_002313205.1 Laupala kohalensis | reverse complement strand
AATTTAAAAGATATAATTAGGCGGTGTTCTTTCTTGATAATTGGCCCCTCTTCATGAGTCATAAATTCCAAAGTTCTGGGCCCCTCTTAACAATAAGATCCGTACTCGTCTTCTCACGATAGCGCATGACGATATGTGTTGGATGCAACCAACAATCGTGAAAATACCTCATCCAGATGACCAATTAAGCACTGCAGTGGTGAGTGGGGGGTGGTTTGACCCCACGGGAAGCCGGCCTGGCTCCGTTCTCAGAGCGACTCGTGGTTAGTGACGTCATTTGCGAATGCTCGACCGGTGGTGACTTCCTCCCTCAAGCTACGCGGCCTTGGTGACCTCAGGCGTAGCGCGGACCCGAACCATCATTGTTTGGCTTCAATTGCTGGCCACGGTTTCTCGGAAGAGCCCACCGAGTGAACATGTTCTCCGTACGAATTACTTCACGCCTTGGATTTAGAATCTGCCACCGAAAATGCTAACCAAACACTAAAGACTTAGCTCCGGAAAATAGCACTCAGAAATCTCATCTGATATTATAAACTCACCAGATAACTTTGAAAATCAAACTCACGAAAACTCAACAAGTAATGTTCGGTGCTCATGAAACATCAAGTCTCGTTTGAGAAAAAATCTCTAGTGCCTCGAAACATCTGGAATTAGTGAAATGCGTGAACAATCTCAAGTATTCACTTCGCGCGAAAAAAAATCTCGTGTGTGTTTACTTCGCGCGAAAAAAATCTCGTGTCTCTTCTTGAATTTTCATTTACCATTCCTTAAATGGACTTCATCCCTTCCTACACCTCCCAGGTCTTCCAATTTTGAACTTCACGTGACGAAAAGCTTCCAATGCCACAACTGTTCCCCCTCTCGTGCCTAAATTCTGATTGGGAATTTTGAGTAATTTTGAACTGTCTATAATCGCTCTTTTGCAATTTTTTTTTCTTAACAAGTTGCCACTTGGTCCTTCCCCCTGCGTGTCCTCGGTTATACGGCCGGGGTGGGTCGTTTTTCCCACTCCCTCACTTGCCTGTAATTTCTAAACAGTAATAAATTTTCTCTTCAAGAAAGAGCTCATCGCGGGTCACTGCGCCCCGCCAGATGTGAACGTTCCCTTTGTCGCATTTCTCAACGGTGGACTTTTAAATTTTTAGAGAGTGGGAAGACTTTCCTCCCCCGCTCCATCGCTCGTTCTCCGAATTTAAGACGCCCTAACGAGGATGATTTCTTCATTTTAATCACGAAATTATTCAAATCTCACATTATATATATACAGTCTCCAATTCACTTCATTTGTTTACTTTCAAATTGTTGACATCTATTCAAGTACGTCATCACACATTAGAATTTGTTTTCCGTAATTATACTTGAGCCCTTGGTGTAGACAAAACCTGTTTTAGTGTAGACAAAACCTGTTTTAGAAAATACTAAAGCAATACTCGGCTGTAATTAGTAGTGTACACAGACCTGAAATATCTCCAGAGGTCACTTTTATGTAATGTATTTATTGAAACAATACTTCGAAAACTGTACGACTTTACATATTATGATGTTATTGTGTGTGTGCATAACGGGGTTATCTACTGATATCGAATGAAGAATGGGTACCGGAGAATGATTATGCTCTTCTCTGTATGCCTGAATACTCAATGCAAATCCGTGCAGTTCAGCTTGCTTACCCACAAGTCGTTCGACGTCTCTCGTGACACGTACACCGAGAAGCAGGCTCTATTGTTCATTATGACGCGCTACGAACACGTATCTGATCATAAGTCTCTCGCGTCACCGGCGGTCCGGACAACTACGCTGACAATATGTCATCGTCGCGGGTAACGTTACTGCACCGCACCGCTGTCTTCTGTCGCCCGCGGGCCGCCGCTTCTGCGAGCGACCAGGGTGGGTGTGTTCACACTGCATGTCATCTGTTCGAGATATTGACAGCTGTGCTAGGGAGGCCTTCCCAGTACCGGCGTTGTAGGTGTGCGTGCGAACCGGCTGCTACTAGCCAAACCACAGACATTTCCGAGGATAAAGTAAGCTTAATTTAGTACATCTAACTTCCATGTATGACTACCTTAATGACTACTTTCTATACAAGCGCGAAGGAAGGGTTACATTTTGTTGGAGCTTGGGCAAAGAGAAGAGCGATGGGACACTGACCCTTACGTGATGACGAATGAGAGCAAGCAGTATGTTGACACTGCGACCAGCGATGCGATAAAAGCAACGTAAACCCTTTGGTACGTTTTCCTCACTCTTATCGAAGCTAGGGTCACCATAGTTGTTGCGGTTTTCGAGATTGTTTTTCATTTTCTGCGATTGATTTTAAGCAACTGATAAGTTGCGTCTACCAAAGAGTCCCGTTGTAGGATAAAAAGGATGAAAATCTCAACGACAGACGATGTGTCTATGGAATGAATTCAACAAGTAAATTTTGTGAGATTATGTTGAAGGATCAGCAGAATGTAGGCTGAAAGACTTTTAGCATTCGCGCACGTACTGACATGTCAATGACGTCTCCTGTACCATCGCTGCAACATAAACAATCCTTTCTACAGATCGCGCTGCACACTTCTCCACTTCGCTATTCTCTTTGTTCTTATCGTTTATCGTCGCTCCAACATAATCGTACACTAAGATATCTTATTTTTATTCAGATACCGCAATGTTTTTATGAAAAGTTCCCCCACTACCCCTCGCGACGAAAAGTCAAAAGGCGCGGATAAAGCATTGACAGTGTACGAACACTACCCGCAGGCAATCTACAGTGGATCAAATTTGAATTCACTTCCTGTTTACTTGCATCATTATTTGTTTTCTCATTACCATTGTTATAATACGTTGTTGTTCAATCATACTTCCTGTTTTGAAACAAGTAGGTGGGGCGGGCTTATATGCCAATTTGAAGAAGAAAAAAAAGAAAAAATAGTCAAGAGTAAGAAATTTCCTTGTAACGTGTCATATTTGTAATATGATTGATTTCTGTATTTCTGGTAGTACATTGCGGGCTAATGGCAAAATTGCAAGATACCCTTTTAGTGTTTAACAATTATTATTATTATTATTATTAATATTTTCACAATATTAATAATCAGATGAAGAACGGGATATACCAAGCATCCTCGCCTCAAGCTACTTAAAACGTTCCTAACTATGTGTAATATTATATGTGTTAAGGATTATTATTATTATTAATAATAATATTAATATTGTTACTTTGTCTTTTACACTGTGTACAAACCCTGTATCAATGGAAAGCTAGTCAGACTGACATTAAATAAATAAAATAATTAATACTTCATTGTCAAGAGGGTAGCTACAAACTGCCTACGACCACGTTCAGGACAATAAACTATTAATAATTTACTGCTATTATTAATTTACTACTCTGTAATAAACTACTAAGCACTGTGGGTTCCCGATCATGGTTTTTTATCGCTTAGGTTACATTTTCTTCGAGTTGAGTTACCTGACTTCATAATTCATGTTAATACTTTATGCGCTGATAATGTGGAAAGATGCGTGCCAGGAAATAATCTTCTTAAAAATGTCTTTAAAAACATTAAAATAACATTGCAAGTAATATTTTTCTTTGTGTTATATTGTTTTTGGTCCCTTTTAATGGAGGAATAGGCTACTAAGTGAGGAGAGCATGGAATTTTTACCACTCCGAAACCTTCTAAGAACTCGTGAGTTATGACTAGTAAACGTGTGAGAATTACTAAGAATGTACTTGGTGCATTTAATCAACTATTCCAAACTAACAAACGTTATAACAAATAGAAACTCTGAGTAATTAAAAATTTTAAGTTAATATCGAAAACACTTACTAAATTGAGTGCATTATTTGGCGGTATAAGAACTACTACAGAAGGAAGATGGTCTGGTTGATATGAGGAGTATTACTGTTGTAAAATCTTTTAGTGTTACTTTTACAAGTGAATTAATTAGGAGTACTAAAATGAAATCTTATCTCGTCAGTTCAAGACTAATTTGTTATTACTGAAATTATCAACTAAGCTGACATCATAAAATGACAATTTGAGATTACATTATTTATTACTACACTTCAAGCGATGTCTCATTCTTTCTTTCCATGAGTCGCGAGTATGTTTTGTAGAGAACTGGCTCTTTTATACTCTTGTAGCAAAGCTACATTTCTGCAGAATATCACATTTCTTGCTCTGTGACGGTGAAATTAAAAATGAGTTTATAACTATTATGATTATCATAAATGATTTTTTCCCTAATTATTTTCTTCACAAGGAAAACATACACATTAATGGATTATTTGACGGATTGTATCCGAGACGGATTGTATCCAAATATATAAGTAAACACCGAGAAAACGGGAAGAAAATTGTATGAAACTAATGCGTATCAGAGCGGTAGGAGTGTACAAAAGTATTTGGCCCTTTGGTTACTAGAAATTGAGTTGCTAAAATTAATTGTCACAGGTTTTCACTGCATTGTGATGCACGATTAATTTCAATGTTAACAGGACAAAAATTCTTCAAAGCACACTGCGTTCCTAGAAAAGATTGTAGCTTCAATTTGCTTCTACCCATGCATTTATACATGATTCATATAATCGGAGTCTCGTGTCCCTCATCGTTCAGCCCACTTCATCAATTATGTGAGCTTGTTTATACCACTCCTTCCTCGAACAGAGACAGCCTTCCTAAACAGAAAAAGCGAATGAGTAATGCTTGTTAATATGTTTCGTAACTCTAGCGAATAATTTCACTAACTTGCTGTTAATACGTGGGTTTCTTTTGTATAAGATTGGTTCTTAGGAAAAAAATTTTTATTTTTTTATAAATATAAATTGCTTTTCTCTTTATTTTTGTACTAATTTGTCACAAGATGGGAAAGCTATAATACTATACTTTTAAAGTTTGATAAACCTCTAAGTCTCTACCGTCGTTGTAGTTAAAATTAACTGCCACATTGTTTCTAAAATTTATTCTATTTGCCAAAATGTCTGTTTTGTACTGACTGCAATCTGAGATTACTTGTATTTAGCATTTACTAAAGATATTTGAACGTTTTCTGATATTCTCAAATTAAGTCCTGGAAAAATTCTAAAATTACAGGCCTAATAGTTAAAACGTCAGTATTACATTCTGCAGTCCAGCAATAAAAAAAATACAATTAGATCCGAAAGGGTTTATTTTCCCCAAAAATGCCATTGTAACGCGAAACATTTTTACAAGTTAAGTTGATAAATTGTTTTATATCAAAATATTTTCGTTGGTTGAAAGCGTTTCTGTTATTGAAGGAGATATGAAAAATCACAAGGAGGCTGAAATTGTTTTTTATTTCTCTAAAACGGAAAATTTTGAGCAATATTTTAAAATAGGTCGAGTCAAAATGGAGGATTTTTAAAATTAAAAATGCTTCAAAATATAACGATATTTTAGTATAATAGCAAAACGTTTGAATGAAACGAAAATTCGTTCCCCAATTGTTATCAAGAGAATTCTAATCAACACTTGATTAATTTTCTTCGACGCTGGCAAGTTCCGTGGAATTTTTTTCGGTGAATGAGTGTCACCGCCAGGTTAACTATACATAAAATATTATTATTATAATATATTACAGAAAGGATTTTGATTACTTATTTGTAACAGAAATTTACACATTTAAAGATCGGAACACTTTATCTGATACAATATAATCATAAAGCCACCTTAAAATATTTCATGAAAGAATTAATAAAGTTAGGATGATTCAGAAGTCATTTTCATGACAGAAAATGAATGCATCTTATTTAATTACATATAGTTGGTGATAAAGATTCAGCGTCTCATATCTGCGATCTTAAGAAATGGTCTTTTTTATTTCAACATCTAAATCATCCAAAATAAAATGAACGTGTTAGATGTATCATTGAAAATTTGTTTGAAAATATATTTTTATTTCTTCTTTTAACAGCAGGAGTGGGATTTTACCCGGTGACAATATATTGTGAACACATTTTAGGTAGCTGAATTGAATAATCACAAACAACATACACCTGTTCCCTGCCGTATGCGACCCTGATGATATTTTATTGTGTGTTACAGTTCATAGAATGTTCGGCGAAACGCTGACACAAAATAACATCTGCTTTGATGAAAGTTTGTTGTTTGTGGAAACGAAGATAATACTAGGGAAGTAAAAGGATGTGACGCATGAATGAGAAGTCTGTACAATATTTGAGCGAAAAGAAGGATAAATAACTGAACAAACAATGTATAGTCAAAACAGTGGAAATCTTTAAATGTACAGATGATGTACTGTAATCTACATCAATATAAAGGAGTAAAAGGAAAAGAAGAAAATAAAACCTTGAAATTACGTTTAAATTGCTGACAAGCAACGGTACGAATCTCGTGTTGATGTATTATACCCCGTCCTTGTCGCTTCCCGTCTTGTCTTCTGAGTCACCTATTGGAGCCCCTAACTTCCGCCTAGCATTGATGGCATTGCGCACGTGATGTACAGAGAGTGGAGAATCCGTTTATTTATTTTCTTCATCTTCAGTGGTGGAATTAGCAATAGTTCTTTCCGAGTGAGTTTTTTATCTTAAATAAATGTTATTTTACAAGAATTTACTTTCAGGGGAATATTCCGTGCTCAAGTTAAATGATTCATTGTTGGCGATACATTTCTCGTAGCTCCAATAAATTTACCTGTTTGGTGACTCATGCCGCTAAACATTCCAATAATCAGAATAATTTAATTAAAGGTATTATTAAAACCAACCAGAGATATTAAAATAATTTATTCCAGATTCTTGTGACTCCTGTAAATACTGAACTACTCAATTAAATTTCCGTTATGTAACTTAAATCTACCAACTTAAATCTACAATTTTTTTCTGAACAATTTATTGAAATAGCTTGAACTGTGAGAATAATTAACCAATACAATTTAAAAAATGTATTTTATTTATAGCATTAATATATTACAAATTACCATCGTCAACAAAATGATTTATCTATGACGAATCTTTAATGACAAAGTGAATGCGATCCCCAAAATTGTACACAAATAAAAATGAGACATAAACACGAGACTCGAAAAATTGTTGACAAACATCAATTGCAAGTTGCAGACTGAACTTAAAACTGTATCAGCGTAAAACAGTTACTAAAAGATGTTAAATTACTAGAATATTTTTGCGCATGAGTTTGGTATCAGACCCTTAAAATTTACTCCTTATGTTTCATGCTCTTTCACGATTTCAACATTCCTTTTATGTGGGTTGTCGTATTTGATCACTTTTTAGTTAGACTCGCATTGCTTCCGCCCCCCCCCACCACTTATATCCCCTTTTGTAATACGTATCTTAATTACGAGAAAGATAACTACATTTACTACGTTGTGTTACTGAAGTGACAAAAAACACAATATTATAAATCTATTACAAAACAATACTTATTCCTCGAATAAAAACGAAACTTTTCTGGATCTTTTTAACATATTCAGTATTTGTCCCATTCTTAATATTCCTATGTATATTCGGATGTATTTCATGCTATTCAAGATCTATACCATTTAAAAAACCGATTTTGTAAAAGAATTTCTTGTCCCTGAACTTNATATATATATATATATATATATATATATATATATATATATATTGAAAAATTTAAGTAGACAATATGGAAGAAATCTTTCACAAACAAACGGAAATGCGTAGTACGTATGGAAAGCTTTTATTAATCATTTAAGCCCCTTGGGGGTGTATTTTCCAAAAGAAAAGTGTCCAGAAGTTTTTTAATTGACAAATTGAGAATTATCGCATTCAAGTGTGACAAGTATATCGAAACTCAAAGAACTATTCGTCACAACATTTTATTTGAATGCATTATATCAAATGTACAGTAGGAGTTAAGTGTATCGTCTGAATCATGAGAGTTGTGAAAGATACCACTTCCTATCGAGTGATGTGTCAACATTTCCATGTTTAAACGCTGAGTTTATGAGTTATTAAATAGTTAGATAAATGATAAATTGTATTAGTGCTATTAAAATTTGCTGACGACATCACTCCAATCATTGATTTTTTTAACGATAATTTTCAGAATAATTGTTCCTTTATTGAAGTATTCAGTTGACGTGTTACGTTAGTTGTTTATTCTCAATAATCTGACTAATTTTGAAATGAGATCTTTAAGAGCGTATAATTGGTTAATCTGAATCTCTCTATAACAGTATTATTAAATGAACTTCCTTTGTGTCTGCAGATAACGGGCTC
Organism: Laupala kohalensis; assembly: GCA_002313205.1. Taxonomy (NCBI): domain Eukaryota; kingdom Metazoa; phylum Arthropoda; class Insecta; order Orthoptera; family Trigonidiidae; genus Laupala; species Laupala kohalensis. Next base: position 224,531 of record NNCF01125876.1, on the reverse strand, counting down.
AATTTATGTTTTCTATCTGAAGCAGGAAGTTGAGAAGAATTACCGCAAACTCTTGAGCAAACCGGATGGTTCGTGCTCCATCATTTGAAAAGGGAAGTCGATCAAAGCCTCATCAAAGGATGTAAATAAACTCTTTATGATTTCCTTTGTTTTCGTTCTGGGAAAATTGTGAAAAGTCATTATCTCACCAAAGTAATGCCTGAAGTAAAAGAAAGATTTAATAATCGGGAATTCTTACTCATTTTATAAGATAGAACTATTATGAAGTCTTGCAGTTAGAACTCTTAAAAAGAATTTGCAAGGAAGTAACTTTGAGAGATAAACAATGATTTTGTTATTTTCTTTCTTTATTCCTTTATTTTCGTCATCGGAACGAACTTGATGAAAAATCCTTATTATTACATCTACTACAGTTATTTTTTTTATTGAACTGATCAACAGTCCTTGTTCGAACGGAAATTATAACAATAAAAAACTAAGAACACGTTTGCAGACGCTCAGTGTGTCTTCATGTAATGTGATCGAGTTATTTATTAATATTGAAGAGTATTGTAATATAATAATCATACCAAAAAGCTAAAGCATTCGTTAAAACATGTTCTGATTCACTGGGTGTCTTACAATGACAGTGAAAGGTCTTCTTTAACGACTGGAGTCTAATGGACGACGTGTTATGATGTGTCAGTTACAGGTGCTTAAATTATTATTTCCGTGAGACCAGTTAATACTACTGGAACTGGTATCATCTTTGACGGAGCCAATGTCTTCCGGGTCGTGGAATGGAAATATTTTCTGTTTCGTCATACCCCTCTCTGACAGGGAAAAGGCTTTCTGTTCGCAAGTGACCGCAAATACACTTAAGGGGACGTATACGCGGATGTTTTACGATGCAAAAATTTTCAGTTCTGTAAATCTTAGAATTTTTATGGCTGCGTAATGAAAAAAACAAACAAACTACAATATTACCTTATAAAAATTAAGGGACAATGTAACTGCCAAATATTTGGTTTGAAGCGTATAGTAATGCGATGATCCGTTTGCTGCATTTAGGGATAGGAAGGTGTATCACGGACGACAACACGAAGTGCGAGACCTGAAGGCAAGCGATCGAAGAGTGTTGAACCGAACGCATTACCGTGATGAAACCCATTCACCGGCGGCGGCGCTGCCTTTGTCGGCTGGGATGAACCAGGGAGCAGTGAAAACGGAGAACTAGGATACGGGGACGGAGACCAATAAGCTGTGAAAGAGGACGGAATGATGCGACACTAAGACAACCTTGAGGAAGACAGCGCCTGGGAGAATGGGACATGGGATTTGTTGATATGGAACTGAGATTGGCATAGAAGATCGTGTAATGGACCGGTAGTAAAACGATACGGCTGAAAGGGGTAGAATGTAGAAATGACTTATATATCGTGGGTGCGGAGGAAAAGAGAACACAGAAGGAAGATAAAGAAAGGTTGGGATTAAAGAATGGTAAAGCAATGGTAGGATTTTCGGTAAGAATATGATCCTTGGTATCGCACATCCTAAAGGATATACCAACATTAAATAAATGATGCTTTTTTTAATTTTATACCCTACAAAACACCCGATATACAAGAAGATAATTGGAAAGAAAAGTGTGACTGAATCTTTTCCTTAAACAACGGCATTAAAGACGAAATTATTTCTTTAGAGCAATAGGATTATAAGAATTAAACGTTGATAAGCTATGCCAGATAAATACTTCGCACAAATAGTTAAAGAAGGAAAAAATATTCAAAGAGTTTAAATGTACGAATTTACCATTAAATATTTGTTACAATTACAATTCAACGCTTAACAGAAACTGCTTATACCCGCAACATTGGTCTTAAACATTCATTTGCTGTATTGGAGAAGTAAGAGCTTGTTCCATAAAACCTTCCCTAATTCACAACAGTTTGAAATTGCGTGATATATATTTTCAAATTACAATATCCATTCAAACATCGCAGGAGCGTTGAACATTAAGCAATATGGTCAATGTGTTTGTTTAAATGCGCTTCTTCTTTCAATGCTTTCTAGCTTCTGTGAATAGCACCACCTGGGTGGCCGAACTCGAATACAAATTCAGTTTGAATTTGAAAATAAATTGTATGTTTTCATGCTAATGCTGGCTTCAAAAGAGCCGGCTCATAAATCCATTCCACATTTGAATCCTTGGTTAAATAGAAAACGAGGAGAGGTGGAATACTATCTGACACAGATTTTAACTATACATGGACTTTTCAATGAATATTTACATAGAATAGGCTAAACAGAAAAAATTTATAAGCTACGAAGAATTAGCCAACGCAGTTCATACTATCTTTCATTGTCCACATGGATAGTAGAAAGATTCATACTGAATCAGCATTTAGACACAATTATGTGTGCTAAAAATTAATAAATCAATCGAAAGAAAAATGTTTCACGATATCACAATTTTGAAAAAAACGTGAAACAAAAAGAATTTCTACAAAAGAAAAAAACTAGTAGAAGTTAACAATTTACACTATTAACTCCTCGTGAACTTCTAATCTTATGGAGGAAGTAGGGAAATGGCGGTGCAATGGACTAAATGCACAATGCAATAAAGACACCATCCCGATGAAATGCGCAAGCGTTACCTAGATGCATGCCAGTTTCGCTTGAGTCATTTACTTGTTAGTAGCGCGCTACTCCTACGCTCAATAAAAAAGGTATAATCGTAAAAAAGCTTATACAATGTATCCTAAAATTCTTTCCTATTTTTGAAGACTCATAATGTGACTAGGTTTTTCCCCGACATCAAGCTTTGACATTGTTAGGTGACTCAGTCTGCTAATAAATGAAAATTATACTTCTATTGCTTTAAATTACTTCATTTATTTTGGATCTGCCTATTTACTTCTGCGGTGTTCTGAAGTTAAATGTATCTTTCTTCATTTCTATGTTATTGTATTTGTTAATCATTGTCATTTTTGCATTGTATGTCTTATTATAATTTTATATTTAAGGAATTCTGTCATACGTTGTTCTTTGTAATTTTTTGCATCCTGTTTTCTGAACCTCGCGATGAACGAGATTCGATCGAAAGAACTCTCGCTGTCTGATCAAATTTAACTGAGTCGATACTACCATAAACATTTTTCATTTTAAATAAATTAATTTTTGCTATTTTTTGTAGGTTATATGGAATACATCTAATTTTATTATTCGTGAAATTCTATTGATCAGTGGGATAAATGGTGGCTTATGAACCCTCTATGAACTGTTCTCTTTATGATCCGCTAACTGAGCGTAGCGCGGTACGATAACTCTTGAAGTTAGCACAATGAATAATGAACGTTCACACAGTGCGCATTCTAACGAAACTTACTCTTCAACCTCCCACCATTGAAAGGACGACGTAATGGTTCAGTTGCACGAGTGCGCGCGGACGCATATCGGAGCGCGCGAGCGCGGTGCCAATAGCCCCACGACCGTCGGGTCGCCGCCCCATTCAATCGCGTGGGTTACTACGCACGAGCGTGTCTCTCGGAACGGATGGGTGAGCTGGGACGCCGTAGTCCGGCAGGCACTAACCGGACCACAATGGGCGGAAGTCATGGGTGACGTCACGCAAGCGGTCCGACCGTCCGTCCGGAAGAACGCCGTCGTGTCGCGTGGCGTGGATGGGTGGCTGCCTCAACAACTACTCAAGACTTCGAATCAGGCCCCCGCATTAAGCTAGTCCCCGTGACTAGATTGTAAGCCGCCCTATGCGTCCCTCTCCCCCCCACCCGGCAAATATAATATATGAAAAATACGACCTACATTGGTAGACACGCTTCTCTCGCTGAGGCTCTCATCCCCAGACTTCATTTAGGGCTGCACCCTTGCAAGCTCACCTGTGAGGATTTCAGCCCAGTTTCTCTCCGATGTGTTGCTGTGTTTACTATAGAGAACGCAGATGTTATCTCCCCGGAAGCGTTACTCGTATACATCGAGTGTCTCATTAACAATTCATCAACGCTATCTTCTGAGGATAAGATACAATAAGGTTCTTTTTCTTCATTTTTTGGTTGTTTTTTTTTGTTCATTTCACTCTTTGTGGTGAATGAATTTCAATAAATTACGGACGGGTCGTAGAAGTGGGTGGGAGTTCTGATTCCCACAACAATTCAACATAGGACTAGTAAATAAAATTTTAAAAACTCATTACGTCGTCTTGTGTGAGCCGATTTCTCCAAAATATTTGAATTTAAACACAGGAAAAACTTAAATTCTTACAGTTTTCAAGATGCTGTAAAAAATTCAATACATTATCCATTTAATAACTGCAGTAGAATCCTAATATTCCAAACCACTCTAATCCTAAAATCCCCTTATTTCAAACATTATCTGAGCTAGAAACACACACAGAAGACAAGCGATCAGCGTTTTTCGACTAAGGGTAGAAAATTGACTCAACAACATGTTCCATCAACGATTAATGAACTTCACATACGCTGGAGACACGGTGGTCTATTGGTCGGCGTAACGAAGGGCGAGAGTTTAAATGCCACTTTTGTATCAACGTATTACATACTGGTTGGTGTTGCCCATGTAGCGTTTATAATACAGCTTCCGGCAGTTTTTTTTGTACCTTTTTTGGTAATCCGAAATACTATACTTATTGGAACAGGTCTCGTTCCCATTTAGTTTGGATTAGCGATACCTCATTATTAGATAAAAAGGGGTCTTATTGGTAAAAAATTGCTCTATTATTGGTGACTTCAAATTACAAGTAAAAAAAAAGTCGCAGCTAAATGGTTCATTTTTTTCAAAAATGTTTTCTACATCATTGATACCTTCCTCAATTGCTCTGCTACACTCTGTGAGTAAATTGGGTAGTGACATTGAAATTTTTTTCTGTTAAATATTAATGAAACCTCAATAAATGTATGGAGGTTGTCTTTATTTTATTAGAGACTAGTTTTGAGCATTGTAGTAAATCGACTTTAGCCTTTCCAGTCACGCAAAGATGTTCCCCTTTCTGATTTGTTGATAAACGTATTTTATTTTCCATTTTTCATCAATTTTAAAAGTTTTTAATTTATAGAAGACAGTAGTGTGTCATTATTTTCAAAATTTACGTATGTATACATTTATATATAATTCCGTGGCTCTGTGCCGAATTCGTTTATTTCGCTACATAGAAACGTATTTCGACTATCAGAGTATTTAAATCAATTACGAAAGTGTGAGTACCAACCGAGCTACTAGATGTCCTAATAATTTGATGCTCGTTATCGGAGATGATTCTGACAATTCAACTCATTAGTTCGTCCTATTTCATTACTTACTCAAAATAATGATACTCGAAAAAAAAAAAATCCTCAATCAGATATGTAATTTTGTCGGTTTGCTCACTCTGTATTTGTTTTCTTATATTCATTTTTCATTGTTCTTTTCTTTATTTCAATAAGTTTTACACTTCTTTCGATACTGTTTTTTCAGCTCAATTATTGTATACTTTCTTGTTTCAATTATTGTCATTTTCATGTATGTTATATATTTAGTGTGCGTTACTGACGATGGCTGCTATGCAGGCGAAAAAGCTTTATAACATTAAAACAATGACCAACATACAAACGACGTTTAATTTATCATTACACACGCTAACTCTCCACAATTACCAAGTTACTCGAAATAGAAAAACATCCATTTAATTAGGAACATATAATTCAGACTACGCATTCATATCAGTTACCTTAATTTAAATCATTGTAAGGGAGGTTTATGAACCGACGTATCATATGTGTGGCATACAAAACAAATAATGAGCCATATGATAGAGAATTGACTTGTCAGGCTATTGTAAATAGATTTAATCTTGAACAAATGAAATATTTTTATTTATTTTTTTACTTTATGGTGTCGTGTTAATGGATCTTTACATTAATTGAGTATTTTTAATCAATATCCAAAATATTATTCTTAAACTTTACAAGGAATATAGTAAAATAAAATTTACTAAGCTTTTGTATCTTGAAAGTCGATATCCTGGAATACTGACTCATCCGATCCGGTAGATGAAAGAATTGGATTCATACTCTCCTGATCCTTTGCAACGTATATAATGAAGACTCCGCCGATTCCCTACTGCTACACATATTTCTTAATCCCAGTCTTTGCTCTTATTACATTAAACCCAATTTTCTTCAAACAACTTGCTGCAAATAATGTATCTTCCGAAACTTTCTGAGGATTTCCGTGTTTTCTTATTTTCTTACTTTCTACATTTTCGATCTATTTTACCTATGAGTCGTATTCTGTTCTAATTACCAACGTTTCGGCCATTTATTTTTTTCGTCTCTTCTACCCTCTACTTTTTGTTAGTGGAGGATGACGATGTCGGCGACCCCTGCGTAGAAGGAAAAGAGGGAATTAAATGGCACTCAAAGCGTTAGAAAATAAATAACCGATACGTTGACGGATTAATTTTTTATGATCCATTGCAGAAAATGAAATCCTGATCAAGGTTTCTTCTTGAATCCTTCCCCGTCTGATTTTTTTTCTCGTGAATGAGGAAGTTAAAAAACGTATTTTGCCTGGCGTACATGCTGTGCAATCTGTAAATCACTTTCACAATTGAGCAACGCAGGTATTATTAATTCTCTTGTTGAATTGATACCATGTCTGAATTAAGAATAATATAAATCCAACTAACAAGTATAAGACCCTTCCGATCAGGGGCGGGCAAATAACAGACCGATACCGATCGCAAATTTTCGAGTTTGGTCGAACGGTTCAGGTAGGATAGTTGGTTAATCCGAAAATTACTTGGTTGACCGATCTGTTTATTGAAACGGCGTCGTTTCAGTTAACTTATGCAATGGAGTCTTTTCAGTGAATCGGTTTTCGGATAAACTAACTTTACAACCCGAACCTATTCGACCCGACTAAACTCGAAAATTTGCGATCGGTTTCGGTCGGTCATTTGTTCACACCTACTTCCGGTACTCTTGACTTTCTTGAAAGATCAAAATTTGGATTTTTATTTACACAGAACGACTTAATATTTTCTCACCTAAGGAATACTCCAATTATAATCTCGGATTAAGGTACGGAAGAATTAATATATATTATTATGTAATACATATTTAATAGTAGTAATGAAATGAAGAACGGACTTCAACGTCACTCTCGCAGAACCCTCATCAAGGCAAATCTTTGTGTGTATGTGTACGAACGTATATTTAAAAAAATTGAGAAAAAATATTTAGTTTTTTGTAACTGTGAATGTTTACTGAATTCAAATAACAGTATTATTAGAAATCAGCATTCATTTGAATAATACAAGTATTTTTCTTTATTGTTATCAGTTCAAAACGATTAATAGTTTCCAACTTCTTTATGCAAAGAAGATATGTGAAAGAGCACTTTTTGATATCTCGCATACTAGTCTGTTCCCTTGCTGCCACGTCGTAAAGCGTCAGTTTTACGTAAAGCGTCGTTTAGTAGATTTCTTTCTCTCGTCGTACATGAACTTCTATGTATGTAAATCATGAATTTAAAATTATTCGTTTGGTTTATTGCTATTACTTCACACCTAAAAACTAAATGACGAATTCTACTTTATTGAAACTATACCGAGGAGAAAATAAACTTGACAAGATTATAAATTGTGTGACAGAGATGGTGAGGAGTTGGCAGGTTAAATTTTAAAATTTAAAGAGAATCGATATGATCTACATCAAATCTCATTCCTTATTGGTTCGCTAACTCGCAAAGAGTAAAGAGCGAATCTCTTCCTCGGTCGAGTGGCTCCGAGGTCTCAGCGGGGCGCAGCTTGGCAATGGCAGGCGTCGTTAAGGCGCTTGACGCTGCACGGCGCATTCGTCGCCGTCCCCACGGGAGGTGCCGCCCTCATAAAAAAAACGCCGCCTCTCGGAAATGGAGGGCGGTGTTACTCAGGAAACTGTTAAGTGCTTTCTTGGCGTTGGTACTGGAATCAGCGGAACCTTTGATGTGTATCGTTTTTAGTTTCATGTTACACGAAATCCGCTCTTTACACGGGATCACGAGTTGAAAATGGAGTGGAAATAGTACTTAAAATAAGTATTCTTCATCCACAAATGTGTTGGTTTATTTGACAAAAGAATCGTTAAGACTTTATCAGTCTCCTAACGTTTTTGGAGACAATGTCTTCATTTTCAGGACTATTTTTATTGAGTATGTAGAGTTAAGTCATCATATTTGAAGGGTTCTAATGACCTAGGTGTTGGCGAGCCCTAAAGTTCTAATAATGATAATATAATTTTGATTTTTTTTTAGAATTTGAGAATATTTGAGTTCCGGATTGTAAGAAAGTTCTTGAGTGATATATAGACGGATGTGCTTGGCTATGTAGCCCGTATTTTGTCCTAAACCAGCAGCAATGCTGAGGGAAGAAACAAAATAATAATAATAATAATAATAACATAGAGATAGTTTTAATTAAAATCAATTTCTTGGTGTCGGAAATTTAGTGTATGAAACATTGACACCTTTCTATAGTTTTTTAAATTATAGATTCTAAACGAAATTTCCACGTTATGCCAGGGTAATGTATTTACAATTTGTAACTACAACTCACCTCCTTCATATTTAATGATTCTTTCCTCGAGAAAATCAATAACCTGGTTTTTCTTGCTAGAAGTAAAGTGTTTTTTCTTGACGTCATACTTTATGGTTATAAACGATTATATTTGTTTGTTCAATGAAAAATGTTGATGAGTTTACATAGAAAAACAACCCTTGCACTCAGTGTATGGAATCGTATAATGTTCATTCAGGTCTCCATTTCTTTACAAATTATATTCGGGATATAGTTTTGAGGCGGACTTTCTCAAGTGCGCTTGGAAAAGGACACATACGTTCTCTTCTGCCACGTCACTCACATTTATCTGACAAGACATTTCCATTCCACAGAAGAATGACTAAGTCTTCCCGTTTCAAAATTTAGACTTTCACAGTGAGAGATTCTTAGGGATATCTTCCGGATGAAAATGAGCATCCTTTGGGTTTAAAATACTGATCTCAAAATTCGTCCTCAAAAACATTTCATCAAGATTATGCAAAAACGTTCTTAGAAATTAAATTATATTTTGTGATAAGTCAGTCCACAAAATTAAATGGGTTAGCAAAATGTATTTACTGGGTTATTGCGGAAGGTAAATACACCCGAGAAATCGATTCTTGGGCTTTAACCATCGATCTTTTTATAGATATCTTTGATGATAAATACCATAGAGATAAGATAATACCGGACAACACAGTCTGGTGTCTATTATTTCCCTTCGTTCAACCTGCAACCTGATATCTTAAGAAATAAATTTGTTCATATTTGGTGGTCAGACACCGACTGATATTGAAGTGTCGATTCATTTACCACACATCGTTAACCACAAACCAACTCACCACTGGAGATGTCAGCAGGATGCAGGTGAAACGTAGGACAATTATGAAAATCATCGGATTATGTCGCGAAACTAGAAAGAACTTTTCACTAATTCTATAATTGTCGTTTAATATATTGAAGATGGTAAATGACACCTTCCTTTCATCTCTCTCTATTTTTTTTTACATTGTCGTCATACAATATAAAAGAACTTCTTTATATTTTGTAGATATTTGATTCGATTCTCCACTACTTGACGGGATGGTCCCTTGCTTGCTTGCTTCCGAAGAGTAAATTAGTTTATTACCCTCCATATTGTTATACGTAGTTTGTAACAGCTATTTTGACAATAACTTTATTATTATTTATTTTATTATAACACAATTATGTACTTTTTAAAATTTTATTATAATTTTAATGAACTGATAGCCATTAAAATTTGTTTGTATAATTTACGAAATTGCTCTTTCATTGAAAATAATGTGACGTACACTTTTCAGCGACTAACCCATGTAGTGAAAAAATTGTATGCTGACAGCATAAATAATTGATTGTGATGTAATTAACAAATGAATTCGAAACAAAATATTTTAGTTCCACGATAAGAAAGAGGAAACGAAATTTTTATGTATTCTCTTTATCGTTATTTTCTTATCATTTCATTCCCAGCCTTCATTTTTAGATCCAATCCCCTTCAACTGGAAGTAATAGACTTCTTTACAAAATGGAAACCAATATCGGAGCTCAAGATTCGCTTAGTCTGATTCACATATTGTGAGACTTATTCGAAAGGACATTCTCTGGCTACAATTCAAAAACAGCTGCGGTCCATATCCAACATGTCAACTGGGAATTCGGAAAATATCTTTTCAGGCATTTTGTTGAGGGAAACAAAGACAACAGAAATTTTAAATGTCTTTTAATTGATAAAACGAAATAAATATTATTTTGTGAAAGAGATACCCATTGATATAAATTGCCACGACTATATTTTGCTCTCTAAATTCCTGGTCGTACATAGAGATACATTTGTGTTTACGGAAATACGAAAGTGAAGAGTTTTACCCATCATTAGTTTGTCAAATATCTAAGGGCTTTGCCTAAATCCTATTACCTGATCACCAATGGGGGTACAATTTCGCACATAACTATTTTCACCAATACCATATATATTTGTCAACGTTTAAGTATTTACAAATATCTCACTGATCATCGCTCGGACGTATGTATGGTTAAAACAAAATGGAACCACAGTTAGTAATTAATCGTAAAAATTATTAAATCAGTAAATCATGATATTGACAAAAAGAAACTAAAGAAAATGTTCTTAGTTAATATATTTTGAACCACACAACTTTTAAACATTTCAAGGCTCTAATCAATACAGTACTGTGACTGGCATAAAATTATACAATTTTTTTTTCTATTTTAAGAATAAATGAAAAGAAACGATTCTCCTTGAAAATATGACCACGTTGATTCGTTTTCTCATTCTACAATTCTTGTACTTACTGAAGTTCGTCACAATAGAATCATTCTCAAGAATATACACACACAGTTATTTGCTCGTTTAACAGCGGTTGATATTATCTCATTTTTTGTATACCAACAAAAATAAATAATTAGTTTCAAGATGAAATATGGGAAAGCGGTCTTCCCTTTGCCATACATAACTATGTATTTTTGACATAAATGTTCTGGATGCTCGATTTAGTTTTAAGCATTTGTTATTGAATATATTCTACATCACTCCTGATCGCAACATAATTATTCTGAGAACTGTTTTCAGCGATCTGCATTCCTATATATTTATATCTGGAAGCTTATTGCATTTTACTTCATTAAAGATTTGACGATTTGTTGATTTGTCGATGTCACCTTGCGATTGGTTACAGAAGTAACAGTATCACCTCACCTTGAGTAATATTCCATTGCTGTGTAATTATGAATTCTTTATAATGGATCGTTGTTTAGATATTAGGTCCATTTGCGACTATTGTATCAAACTCTACTTGCACTCAAAAAATTTAGAATTTTATAGAAAAAAGGTGTTTTTTTACTTCTGTTTGACTCCTGCACTATATTTAATTATTTACTAAATTATTGTATTTATACGTAGTTCCATTCGTTGTATTTATTTATGTTTTTGTTTTGGGAGACTTCTTAACTTATCCCTTCTCGTCCCTTCGTACGCGATTCTACTTCCACCAGCTAGCATGTCACCTGTCCTTCGTGATTTCTCGTCTTCCTGGAATCTTACATCATTTAAATACCTCATTCTCCCATCTAGGCGTCAACCGTGAAGGCACGTTCCCACGAGCGAGCTACGCGCGCACACGTTTGATCACGACCGATACGTACTTGTGACTTGACGCTGTCGTAATCTATCGACTACTGTTGCATACTCATAAAGTCATCCTCGCCAGTGGTGAATAAATGAAGGACAAGTGTAAAGATTTCGCAGTCATCGTGAGAAAACCAATCACTGGACCCATAATCGTGAAAGTTCTATAGTACTCGCAGCAAAAGAAAAGTAACGAGAGGTAATCAGTGGAGCGAAAGCGCGATATTGTCATATGTATGCCTAGCCTAGCATAGCTCCACCCATTCGACACGGCATACCACGGCACCCACACAAAGACTGTTTTAATCCATAGATGAGTTAACATCAGGAACAGTGTTTTCGGTCAAAGGTTAGGTGTCAAGCCCTCTGTCCAGTTTTGGCATATCTATTACTGCCAGTTCTACGAATCGGTTGACAAAGGCGTTAGCATCCAGACGTAACCTCACTAAGATTCTGCCGACAAGAGTAAAACGCCCGCATGTCTACAGGGAGAGGAAGAGTCGGCAATCTATCAACACTGACATTGGCTCTTCGACTTTCACATGGTCTATAGACTCCCTCCCTCATTCCTTTTCTTTCACTGTGGGAACTGTAAATGGCATATACAACTGTGTTCTAGTATTTTGTTTGTTTATAAAAATATTATATAATAAACTTAATATTAAAAGTTATTGAATCGAATACAATTGAACATGTATGGCAGGAGAAATATAGATCGCTTTGTCCAAAAGATTTCAATGAAATAAATTTGATCACGAGAAGCTACATAAGCCGTGTCCACAAGGGAGATTTTGGTGTTGAGATACTGTTTACTTTTCATTATTATTTATTCTAGACGAAAATAGCACGTTCTCATAGAAAAACGTGATATCTTAAAATTATAAAAAACAACACACATACATTGAAACACATGNAAAACGTGATATCTTAAAATTATAAAAAACAACACACATACATTGAAACACATGTTCCCCTAAATCACTCGGTTGAAATCGGAATTTCGAAATACGTTTTCTTAAAACACCACAATACGCAAGCAACGTTCCGTCAAACATTTTATTTTCTTTCTTCAATATTTTTCTCTCTGCTGTTATGAAGAAGTCACCCATTCAGAACACGCCAAATATTTTCATATCATAGTTTTCTTTTCAAATATTACATTCTTTTGAAATTGGAATATTAAAAATTCCTTTTAGGAAGTAGTGAGAATCCAAAACATTACAATCCGTCCTGAACCACCATTTAAAAGCGGAATTGCGAAATATACTTTCTTAGTGAGTCTTTATGATACAAATGAAACATCAGTCAGTAATTCACTCAGGACTACGCCTCTTATATATAGATATTGGATGAATTCATAACATTAAATTAATGTGAATATTACAGAGACTCAAGAAATGTCTTAATGTATTTTTATAGATCGTTTTGTTCTTTGTTTGTTTCCCACTAATTGAATTAAAAAATGTCTTTGAAAATATTAAAAAACTGTGGAAGTCGTCTTTGAAACTTATAATTTCAAATTTTGAACTGACTGTCAGATGTCCGACTTAAGGTGGCACCAGCACTTAAGTTAGTCAAAACCCTCAGATGTATAATTGTTTTTTTTATTGTAATTATTTTAAAACACAACAATGTTGAATAATAATGAAGACAATGATAATAGGTTCTTGTTTATCAATTAATACTACTTCAGGTAAACTATATTCAGGAACTCGCTTGTCTCTTTTGAAATTATTGCGGCTAAGTAAAATTATGGTGGCTGAGCGCGTATGGCGCGTATCGTATTTTATGCCTCTCATCTCGGAAACAGTATAATATCTTTCTTAAATTTCCAGTGACCTATAGATAAAAGTGTTGTGAAAGTACGGAAAATTTACTACGAATCAAAGTAAATTTCCATCACTTTCATGATTTACTACTTGTTCTCTCTTCTTTTTCTTTTTGAAAATAAGTGTTTCCCCCATAAGACGCGATGTATTACACCATCAGTAATTGCAATTATCTCATTAAAATGACCGGTGAGGTACGTTTTTGAAATGACAATATGTACATGTTACTCTTTTGATTTTTGCCGATTTCAGATATTTCAGTGATCTAATTTTACCTACGCTAGCGCAACCTTAAACACCTTTGCAGGTGGATGTGAAGTGTGAGGTTTCTATAACGATCGAGAGGAGAGGAAGAGTGAGAGAAGGTTTGAATGAAGGAGAGGCGAATGCGTCAGCGATTTAGTTCAAGGTCCAGGGTGCCTCTGGGGCCGGTGGGTTTTCTAATGCGCCTCCACGCCGTCCACTGTCAAATCCCCGCGTTACAACTGTTCTTCAGTTCCGAATGGAAGTCAAGTTGCTGAGTCCATCCGGCGTGAGGTGGGTGCAAGTGATTGAGGTCGGATGAACGTCACGGGCTTCAGCATGTGAAGAAAGGAAGACCGTGTTCACTACCAGATGGTGCGTAAGCGGAAAGCAGGCGTTGAACTGCCTCGTTGGAAATTCGAGTTCACTCTAATAAAGGGATACGGTGTATTTAGAACGCAACTAATTTCCTTACAAAAATGTCGCTTTCATGGAACGCATAGATATCTAAAATCGATGGCACTGGTTAAGAACGTAACACACATACTATTTTGGAAGGTCTTTTATATAAACATAATTTATTACCCCAATCTTTGACCCAGAAATTGCTCAATTAAATGAATAAATCGTTTGATATTAACAAAAACTATATCGTCTTGAATTATTAAAACGTAAGTCCTAAAAATAATAATTTGTGTTATTCAACACCAGAACCAAAGCAATTGTTATTGCTTAACTATTTACTCACTAGGAAGGTATTTAAACCTTCCTAAAAGAATTTCGCAATATTCATGAATTTCGTTTTGGAGAACCTCTTTTCTAAATTTCATGACAATGTTAGTAGCATATGCGTGACCGAATTTGCTCCCTATTTATGTGATGAACTACTCAGTCTATAAATGTGAAACTTGGGACATCACATGGTACAGAGCTCGTTTTCTGAGTACCTTATTTTAGCACTTATTTCCGGAACTTCACTGCTGATCACAAATATTTTTTAATTGTGAAAAAATTAATGTCGTCAAGATTAAATCTATGTTTTGTTGGTAAATTTTTGGTCTCATCATCAGTACATAAGAGCTAAATTTCCCGAGTACAGTAATAGGAAGCTAGACAAACAAGTGGCGATCTGTCGCTGAAGAGACGTTTGAACTGTGTTATTAATGCTCTTGAGGCCAATCGAACTAATTGAGACCGGAATAGTGTGAGTCATTTTCGGTTGTTGAATAACATCTAAAAATATTTGCGAACTAGTTTTATTTTAAATGTTAAAAACAGATAAATATTTTCAGAAAGTAAAAAAAATAAGTTTGAATTTCTATTTTATGGTCATTTGGTCTTTGTCTTAAAATCTTAACTTTGGAAACAAACACTAATTTACTCAAGTCATAATTCCACTCAGTCATAGTAACATTTCTATTTGCAATGAAAGGACAAAATTTAACGAAAGAAGATAATTCTGCTCTCATAATACGTAAATTAATTCATTAACGAAATTTATAACATTTACTAGTTTGGTAATCTGAGCTTCTGTACTCTGAAATTCTCCCATTCATTCAGTTCATTTAATTTTCTTTCCTGTCACCTCCCAGAACGCTTTATATATTTCAGTAAAATTACTTTTATAGGAATTATACACTTATTTATTTTGGTAGATATTTGTGGTTTTAACTCCTGAATTTTGAGTTCTTTCTCTAAAGTGAGGAAAGCCTTGTAGTTGCCATTGGCGGTAATCAGTTCCCTGCCACCGAGCGTCACCGTCACCTGCCGCAGAAAAAATTGAAGCGATATTAGATTACTGTGGGAGCGTTCTACTGACTAAAAGATGTGCCAACCAACCAATCGATCGGTTGCGAGCAAAATGAACTCGTTTTAGCTGTCGACCGCGCACTTTCCTCAATACACAGGGAATGCACAACAGCTTTTCAAACATTTGGTGGCAGAAACCCGATCAGCAAACGTACTTCTCCCATTTTCACATGTCATCTGTGTGACATCTACGTAATTTGTACTTCAGTAATTTCATTATATACATTTTTGTACCGGAGGTTTTGTTTCTTGATATTTTATCCTGTTAGAAAGCTAGTTTCAGATTTCTTCATCGAAAAAGGATGGAACTCGGAAACATATCTAAATGCTCCACTCAATCGTAACTCTGATCGTTATAGGAACAAGATTTGATAGTGCATCACATAAAATTATTTTATTCTTTGCAATGTTATTTATAAAGCATTGAATTTTTCATATAAAATATTTTTCAAAATCAAAAATGTGCTTTTGAGAAAAATGCAACCAATTCAGGGTTTTTAAATTATTTTTTAGTTATCACTTTAAGGAATTTTAAGTGAAGTATGTTCATTCGATGTACAACATAGAGTACTTATTCTTGTTATCTTCTGAGAAATGTGTCGTATGTGAATCATTCACGAGTAAACGCCAAAATAAAATGTTAGCTTAAAACGCTTAAATGTTACTTTTGACTCAGCATTTGATGACTTAAAACGTAAAACACTATTATTGCTCATATGATACATTTAACAACTATAAAAATGAGAACTAAAATATATATGTGCTATTAATACAAAACCGAACTTTTTCTGTATACAATTATTTATTATCTTACAACGTTTCAGCAGAGATTCATGCCATCGTCAGGTGAATGTATGTTTTTGATTATATGAACAAATTTTGTATATCTTGGTAACAAGTTGAAAACAATATACTAAATAAATAAATAATAAAAATAATCGTGTACAGAAAAAGGTTGGTTTTATATCAATATAATTGTGTTTGTAGACGAGAATAATGTCAATAAATGTGCTATTTTTGCGAAAAATGAAAAAAAAAAATTAACTTGCTTAAAACTTTAACACTTTGACCGAATTTCCCATGTAATATACTAATTAGACGCAAAATTTAATAAACGTAAACTTGAGTGATAAAGAATTTTTCTGTAAAATGCGTCATTTAGGTGATTTGCGAAAAGAATTAAAAAATCCGAAATATTCTGTTTCTGAAGGCCCCCACCTCGAGGATAAGGAGAAAATTGGCGCAAACTTCAAATTACTCTTTTGACATTTAAAAGAAGACATTAAAACCATTTCCAGCTTTCCACGAATTAATCGGAGGCATAATCGTTTTTTTCTTGGCCGATTAATGTTAAGGAAATTCATCTATGAGGTAGTTTCCGCCATCTGAAAATGACGATGCTGCGATATCAAACGTATGCATCTATACAATAGATACATGTTATAAACACGGCTCTTTACGATTCACACACGTTTTTCCATTCCCCATGGGCTAGAAGGATTGGAAGTGTGAAGTATAGCTCCACATCGATACGACCACGACGAAATTAAGAGGGAGAGAAAATACAGGTCATCATACCTGCCGTACATAAAGACACCTGCAAGGTTTTGAAATGATAAATAGTTCAAGATGCACGTACACTGCGGTTTTTCCCCAATTTCTTGTTGCGGGTGTCGGTGGAAGATGTGTGTAGATTTTGGAAGACGTACTGTTGGTCAATGCCAGAAGCATGAGAACGGAAACGAATCCCGACGAATTTCTATCAATCCAAATTTACTGCTTTATTTATTTGATCTTAATGTCATGAATGAGTGGTATATTGAGACAATTCTGTAGGTCAGCCTAATCAGTTGTAAGATGATTTTAGTGAGAGGGAAGACGAAATGACGGATCCCGGGAAAGAGTTTGGCATTCACCATCACAGGAATGGGGAATACTTGGGTAACATCATGATTGAACGATAGGAAAAAACTCACGTTCAGAACAATTTTTTTATGAACTTCCTAAAGAAGAGTCATCTAACACTTACGTAAACACATGTAAATTAGTTTAAGCTTCATCTACTCAAGTATTCTTTGCAACGTTAAGTGCAGATTTTCCGAGATCTCTTTTATCAACAGGATTCGAGGTAGGGATCTAGATATTCGTTTTAGAGATAGTTTGTCGGAAAGAGGTTTGTTTGGGGTCAAATGTGTCAGGGTATATAAAATATTCTTCGAAGGTTTTCTGGGAATTCTGAAACAAGGAAATCTTGAGATAATATTTTTGCTACACTTCACATTCAATAAAAAGCAAATATAAAATATTTTCTGCTCTCTTAACAGAGAATAGTATTTGCAACTTGTATTTTGTAATATTTAATTCAATTTTTCTTCGCAAAAACGACTTCGTTTTTCTTCATTTCTCATTAAACACATTTGTGAATGAACAACTTAAGATTGAACATTTGGAAACAGTAAATAAATATTTCCTTCGAGTCAGATTTTTCTCTCTCTCAATTTATGATTTTGAACTGTGCAAATACTACTTTCAAAACAGCTATTATGTTTCCACTAATAAATTTTGGAGGGAATAAATTAATGTTGACGAACAATGGCAAATCTGTATCTTGATCACATACCAATCTCATGTTCTCATCTGAATGATGATGAAAATATCGTTACTCGGCCAAGGATGACGACGCATAAACATCGATATTGAATATTAATGAGTTACATGCTAATATTTTGTGTGATGTCACGTATACCCTAGCTTTTCTTTTCGTTGACAACCTATCATTCTACTTCATATAAATTGAATTCCGTTATAACTACTTCCTTTCTAAGCATGTGTTGTAGAATTTTAGTCCGTGTAAATCCACTACTCAATGGCTTAAACTCAAATCTTCAGACGTCATCTAAATTTACATGAATTTTTTTCTGTTTAAAGTAACTAGTGCCACGATAATACGTCGATTCAGGTTCAAATCTTAACAAGTTAGGGATATTTGCCGAAAAATGTTAGCATGAAAAGCTATGACAAATCTGTGTAATTCTATATCATCTTTAATTATTTTAAACTGAATGAACCATGGAATATGAGAGGTGAGATTTTGTGACCAGACTAGACTCCGGTATAAGAATATGGAGATATAAATTAAGAGACATTACAAACTATAAACTGTTAGTGACTAAGCGATTACATTTTTCCAAGAAAACAAAATTCTTTTTCCAGAAATGACGCGTATAATTGTCGACTTGATACCAATAACTTTGTGATTTAAGTCCTTATATATTGTATAATTTTGTTAATTTCTTAGCACTAATTTGTTTTATTGTTAGTCGATGAAAGCTGAACCAGATCATTTACACATGTTATAAAACAGTATACGACTTTCCAGGAATTTTCTATTCTTACTTCAAACTGTGATGCACAAAAATGAAACGAAGGTCAGTGACTATCATCATCGGCAGTTTATTGACAAACTCAGCGACAATCTCTAACCATCCGTACTGAATGCGTGTAACTTCTTATACAAAAGTTTCAAAAAAGTCTTGGGATTAAGATAAGCTTGGGTGTGGGAAGATCTGTTGTGTGGAGATCTAAGAAAATAGTTTAATTCGATGTTGGGTTAGAAAATAAAGCATTTACTTATTTCCATTGATCTTCGTGAAATTGCGTGAAACGCCAGGGAAGAAACTAATTGAAACTCTCGAGAAACGCTGGGTAAGTTCATAAGTTAATTTGTAAGAATTTGTTAATATGTTAACATGTCCTATGACGTGCCCTTTGTCATCCCCACTTTCGTGTCCAGTCTCTCCAACGCTTCAGGACTCAGAAAGAAGGAATTAATGAGCTTGTCGCCAAAAGGCGAAAGATAAATATTCATCCGTCATGAATAATGTAACTCGTCTCGCGGTCTGGATATACTCTGCCTGGGGGTTGCTTTGGAGAGACTGAAAAGCGTGGCAGATGACTGCGGATATGATGTATCCGAATAGGTGGGACCGACCAACAAGTAAATTTGTGCAATTCAAATTTAATTGGTTTTGATTTATTACTAAAAATTTGCAATTTGCCAACTTATCAACAGCTGTAGATCAATATTTGATCCTATGGTCATCCAACATTTAACTTGAATTTATTAAGCGTTACTTCAATTCTGTGGTGACACAATAGACGAAATAGGCGAAGGGAAGTTATATTTAGTCAAGATAGAAACAACTAAAGGATACTTTCAATTAGTCAGTGTGATAATGAAATCACTTAAGAACTTCAAAATATATAACATAATAAATCTGTAACTGCCTTTTTTGGTATTTTTGTTTCATATTCTAAACTTTGATTTTATCTATTTATTGTCGCATGGAGAGGTTTACTCTCCCACATTGCAGTGACATGGATGAGAGAATTAGGAAGGAAATGTTGGATTGTCGGAGAACGTGGTGCCGAATCGACATTTGTCTGTTGGAGGTGAGAGAATCTCATCCGTAAACCTCAATTAGGCCGAGCAGGGTTTGAACCTATTCGCTCTGCCATTCACTGATATGATGGAAAAGGAGATGCTACCATTACACCATCGCTGTCGGATTTTAATATCTGATGTGCTTTGGTAATTTTTTTCCTAACCGTACGCAGCCTAAGTTCATTTCAATCCGTTTAACAGTTTTTGATATGATTTTGAGGGATGTTTTTGTCCCTGGGTTAGTGGCGCTAAGCTGTGAGATCATCCTATGTTAATGAGAAAAAACATAAAACTAAGTATTGGTATGCACTATTCAAACATAAGTTTAAACAAATAGCTTAAGATAGAGATAAATAATACGCTTGGCTTGTAGCTGCGAAGAAGGCACTTAAGTCTTTTATGTCTTTCTCTATGTATCTATAAAATGTTTAATGAATTCTATCTTCATTTTACTAGAAGCCTATAGAAGAAAGAAGATCAAGATACAGATAAAAACGTTTTAATAATCACAAGATCTTTTTGTTTCAACTAATAATGCTAAAAACATTGAAAATTTATATATTTTTTATAAATTCGTGAAGATATTTGTGATAAACTATGAATCGTCTTCTAACACGACGTGTACATAATAAGCCTCCTCTTTAAGACCTGTTGTTGACAAATAATGTTGTCAAAACGAAGCAATAATGTAATATTAAACTATATTTACTTATTTGTGTTATGTGACCCAATATTATTCAGTGGGTAGGGTGACCCGTGGTTTAACGGTTAATATTCATTTTGAGAAACGATTGATGAATGAAAGAGGTCTACAGTACGTTCTTCATTTTTCCATCCTATCATTCACCCTGCCTTTTGTTTCTAGAAACCTTACAAAATACGCACACGATATGAATAATTAGCTTTAGAACGCTACCTTTACGCAATTTTCTATGGGATCTACTCATAAAAAAAGTGTGTGATCAACAAGGATAGTAATTCAAGGATGGAATATTCTATGACAATATGTTTCACGATAAGAAATGTGTAACTTTCTTTTTTATTTGTACCCTGTTATTGGAAATTTGTTATCGACGGATGCTATTCTATTCGCGTTCAAATACAGAATTGATTTCTATTCCATCAGTCTTCCCCTACGGGTGATCCTCTGTTTTATTCGTTACTCGTTTGTTTCCATCTCTTGGTGCCGAAATGACGTCAAACGTGACGGAGCAAAGCCTGAGGGATTCAGAAATTCGAGATTCAGTGTCGGGATGCTACAAGTTCGTTCGATAATCAGACGTTGATGGGCTGCTCCCTTGTTAAAAACAAAGTAATGTTGATGCTGAAAAAAAAAGAGGCAGATTTTTTTCCCGATTGTCGGGCTAAATTTAATGGGTAAGAATGGGGTATTAATACGGTATGTGTACGAATTAAATGAAATCTTTTGAGATCAGATTCACCGGAGAAGATTTGTTCTCGAAGCTCATGGCATGAGACTTCCAAGTGTGCTCTCGGGCAAGTTTTTTTATTGAGAAACCGAAATATTTTATAAAAGACTTCTAGGTTTTAGGGAGGTAAACGTGATTTAAAGTTCCTAGAGCGGTCTTCGATATTGAGGAGTGGAAGTTAGTTTTAGATAGTAGAACGAATAAGATTGGATTCCTAGACCATATGTCGAAAAATGAAATCTGGTTAAGCGTTTTAGATGATTCGGACTATCTTTTTAATTGCATGCACCCTCCTGAAACAGAACAGAGATGGAGAATTATTGAATTGAGATTGAAGACGTTCAGTTAATCTAATTAAATCTTAAACGCAGAATGTAATATATTAATAGAAAGATATTATGTCAATCACTGTTTTCATTAGGCGAATATATTTATTTCCATTCTTATATTATACGTTATATTATTATTCATCAAAATAAGGCACCCACTATCCACAAATGACTTATTACTGACTGCAACTGGCACAAGGTTCCGTTGATGCCGAGTTGATAAGATCATCGATGGCGTCGTGCTTAGTGAGAAGCTACAGGAAGACTGCACATATCGAGTCATTGCAACTATCTTTCCTTTGTGTGAGTTAGGACTCCGTTTGCCTTCTTGTAAGCATAGGCTGCTCGTCCTCTGCTCTCTGAAGATAGTACTAGTGTCCATAGAAGTAAATCACAAAAAATGCCTGAACCGGGTATAAATAAATGGAATTGCATATATCAATTTTTATTTCATAATAATCAGAGTCGGTAATGTCTTCATGGAGAGGTAGTTTAGACATACATTACAAGAAAGTATGGACAGAAAGTAGGAGAAAAGGCGAGTTCATTACTCGTTGTACGCACATACACACAAAAACAAAGTAAGAAGTTACAAAGGTGATGTATAATTGAAATCAAAGGACGAGTTCGAAATGATGATCCCCAGCTGCGATACTTCAGTGCATGCAAATTCGTGCATTCTAACAGATCCCGAGCACATCTCGGACTTACCCAGATGCTGATACAATGCGTTCATTATGGTTCTCAGCAATCTCAAATAGATCCTTTTGCTTCCAAAATGAGCAACTGCTAAAGAGAGTGAGATTTATGACTGCTCTTTCTCTTCAGGAAACAACCACATGTAGCTTCTAAACCCATTTCATTCCCCAACGTTGTTTTTACCTCTCTTTTTGCTCTTAGTTGTTGTATTATTGATTAAGAAAGAGAAGATTTGAGGAAGTGAAACAGAGTAAAGCAACTTTTATAAATTGACGTTAATTACCGATATTACCGTTAAACCTTCCTAAACAATAAATATTACCTGTTGTTTAGAACAAAGTTTCTTGATATTCCAGGTTTTCGGAGATATTAATTCACTCGACGACAAAACAATCATACTAAGTATGAAGTATAATTTCGACAGCGTTATAAAAATTAATACGCACGTCAGTAACATTAATTCATGATTAGGCCTCCGTATTAAGTACGTCCAATAAGAGATCAAAAACTATTAATTAACGTTATTTGCCAAATTTAACAAAAAAAATATTTGTAAGATCATTTTCTTAAACGTGGCGATGTAGAACAATGTTCGTCAAGACTTGTCTTTTAAAAAGGGCATAAAATATTTAATGTTATTAACCTAAACATACATGTCTGTAACCTACTGATAGTAATCTAAGTGAACCGTAATATTGGACACTTGGAAACGAGAATGCGAACCTATGGTTCTTTATATTTTCAATTTGTCACTGTTTTTGTAAATTTAATTATATTTGTCATTAAATTTCCATGCTCTCTCTATTGTTTTTAATTATGTGGTTTTACATTATAAGCTCCTGCATTGGAGAAGGAATGGGGTGAACGGAGAGAGTGAAGGTTGTGATTCAATACTGAAACCATTTATTTAATTATTTTTTTACTCAGCCATTACGTCGTAACTGTCGGGATGATTAGATATATTTTACATGTAATAAAATACGTTTTTGTGTGAACTGTGCAGCAAAATATTTCTAGTTCTAACTTAAAACGTATTTTACTCTCAGAGTAATAAATATTTTTCTTTTAATTGTTGCATTGCTTTTAGTTCGTGTTCCGGGCGGGACGAAAAAGCAACCCTGACTGAACTTACAGTACATTTTTATGTGAAATTCATTGGGATATAAAGGAAATATCAAAATATTATTTTGAAAAATTCCTTTAATAGCCAGTATTGTATTTTGTATACATAAAAGAGTGTTTTCAACAAAAGTAGTATCGTTAAAAATACTGGATTTTACGGACGGGAAACTGAGTGACCTCCAAAAAAACGAAATATAACAATTAAAACGGAATTTAATGGACACAGAAAAAGAGTAATTGTGACAATTTAAATAAAATTACATATTTATGGATGGGACACTTATTCAATTCTAATATATGCAGTTTTGTTAATTTGGAGTGAAAACTTCAATATTGAACAAAGTCTTTGATAAATGTAAAATAGTGGTGCAAAACCATTGCACATACTTTCTCACATACGTTTCTCCGTCTGCAGCATACAGGGAGAAAAAATGATATAGTGAAAGGGTCATTTCTGGCGTGATCCTCTATATTTTGACGTCTTCCAGTGCTCTATTCATGTTAAAACTCGCTAGATGAACTTATCAGTATCTATTTTTTTTAAATTTGAAGTAAAATAAATATTAGAGTATTATTTCAAAACATATAGAGACATATCAGTCTCATAAATATCGTAAAAGTGTTATGTAAATGTAATTTCGTTATAGACAGAAATTGATGTATTTTCGTTTCTGCAGTGCGTTTGCTGTCCTTCTGTGTACTCGTATTTTATCATTATCATATCTTTCATTTCTGTTCACAAAAAGTGTATTATACGCCTCCTGGGTCCATTTACACTGCTAAATATTATTCAAGCTTCTTGAAACAGTAAAACTAATGTGTAAGTGTAACAAACGGCAATTATTTTACTGCGTCTATACCAAACTTTCTAGGGAATTACCGCTAATGCGGATGTAATGTATACTACTTATACTTTAGGTACAGAAAATTTAAGCAAAATTATTGGAGCCGTTTTTGAACTTTGACCTTCATGTGAAGTACATTTTGTTTTAAAGTAAAAGAAAAAAAAGGGCACGTGCATCGACAACAAATAAATTCTTCCATAAATACGAAATGGGATTCGTCAATTTACTCAGAATCGCTGCGCACAGACGGACGGACGGACGTTATGCCAAAAACACTTTCTCAGTCAGGGATCGCTAAGATGGATATTTCCGTCGAAATCTCGCTCTTGAATTTTTTTACGATTACAACACTTTCTATATATGAGAAAGTAATGATGTTGTAGTTTCTCCCCAATAACCATCCCGTTGACTTTACTCGTAAGTTACTTATTTCTGTTCTCACAAAAAATGTACAAAGTTATTCAATAACAACGAACACCTCCCGTATCTCCTAGTGAAGTTTTATTCAGCGATGATTTAAACCTCGAGAAAGACAATCATAAAACATTTATTGGATTTGAACGAATTACAGCATCATAATAGCGCCGCAAATATTTAAACATTTGAGGAACCCGTCAAAAAAATAAGCGTATTATCGATGCACAGATAGGCCTTACCCCAACAGTAGATGAGGTCTTCCATTCGTTATAATTTGAAAAAGATTAAAAATTGGTGCACAGACTACCTTAACAAAGTTGATGGGAAAGCATGGAGTTCTTTTATCACACGCTGAAAGTGGTAACATCTTAGCGCACCCAGTGATTTTCTTCTGGTTTTGAAGTTCGTTGCTCTTATTTCTTATTGCATTGATTATATACTTGTGATTCCTTTTTTCTGACACTACCCCAAAAGCATCAGCTGAGCATAAAACCCGTGATGGCAGTTTTCCTATGAGTTTGAGGTTTATTTCGTTGAAATTGACATATTTTTTTTCTTCCCTGAGCAGCCATGTTGAATTTTCTCTGTCCACTTTTCCACGAATCGTAGTATAGATATAACGATGACGCTCTTGGCTTGTTTCAGGTGGCGGTGGAGGAGGTTCTCCCCGCTCGTGGCGCTTCAAGAAGGCTTCGGATAAAGAGAAGAATACCGCCAACGCACCACCACCTCCCTCCACCACGACCCCAAACACCGCAGCTACAACAAACCCCGCTTCACGACCTACCAACTTGCAGGTAGGGAATACTCTTGCTTGTGACGTGATTTGCATGTGTTGCTGTGCTTTGCTTCAGGAATTAACGCATTACCAAAACCATAAATTATGAGTGATTCCAAGATGGTATTTCGAAACTGTGTATGATACATAGGGTGTTTCTAATTAAAGTTACACTTTAAGATGACCATAAAACAAAACAACGGGATAATTTTTTGTTTAATTTGATAAGAATGGACAGGAGGTCATGGAATTTTATTTTCCACCAAAAAAGAAAAAGTTAAAGGAAAAGTAGGTTGATGTAGATGGTGCTGTATGTAATATTGTAAAACACAATAAGATGTGAAGACGTTATTAATAGTTTTTCAAATGTTGTTAATAGTTTTTAAAACTTGTTACAACTCACATATAATGTAGTGTTTACCAATGTTACCGTCAACAGAAGTTAAATCGCATTATTGCGTTATCAAGGCATATGCCAAGAGATATGTATCAGAAGGAATGTTACGGTCGTGCCAGACTATCGCATTTTTCAATGCCGCCAATTGTTTGTTTTATAACCATAGACAGTTGTTTTGTGACAACTTCGTTCTACATTTTATAGCTCATCGAATTTTGTTGAATAAAGACTGTACTTATTGTAAAGTAGAAAAAAGTGTGGCAAAAGAGCGTCTTCGATATATTTGATTGCTTTCCAATACAATATGGTAAAATAAACTAACAATTCATGTGCCATTTAGATTAATGGATTGTTTCGATTTTTACGACACTTTTAACTCGAATGCACATACTTTTCTCGCCGACAGAGCAAGCGATATGAATTAAGAACTGTGATGGAAAAATCGATTTTGTAATAGTAAAAAGGACAACACCTTCTAACTGGATCATTTATTCTCCGTTCGCGTTGAATAATTTCAGTTTTATCTTAATGCGACGTATGAATACTCGATGTTTGCATTTGAATGGAATAATTGACTGGAAATGCTAATGGAATAACATTGTGCGACTAAGGAAGATGTTCTGTGTCGCGAGTTGATTCCATTATAAATGAGATATCGATCCGTTCAACGTCGGTGGTGCCGTTTAATTTCCTTCACCAGTGAACTGATAAACATGTCGAAAGTTAATTGCTGCTCTACGAGTTCGATATCCGACAATCATATTTCTTAGTCTCGTTTAAACTTGGTGTTTTCTGAAGAAGATGGAATTTGGAAATATAACTACGAACGTTCTTTTGTTGATTTATTTTCAGTTCTTTAATAGCCCGAGATCACAGAGCAAAGGATTCAGCACCAACATTACCCCGTCCACTTATTAGCAGCATATGTCTCGGAAGAAAGATAAATATTCGTTCGTATTATGTGTACCATAGCTCGTATTTTCTTAAATAAAATTTGTTTTATCTTCATCGTTGTTTGTCTTGTGACACGCCGCGTGGTGTCTTGGTCTGTTCGCGCTTCTCGTCTCACTCACTCTACCTACAATGTCGATAGGAAATAGCTGCTTCATGTGAGGTAGCATAGGAGTTTCGTTGGGAACATATTATATAAGATATCTTACAAATCGACGGAAAGCAGCTTAAAAATGCACAAAAGTCGAAATCAACTGTATGAACAAATAAATTTTAAAAAATACAAGCGTTCTTGTAGATAGAGTCGTTTCAACTTTAGCTACGCAGCAAAAGTGGTTTGAGATGCTTCAATATGTACTACTTTACAATATGCAACAAATATGTATCTGACCTCCCCACCAAAAAAAGTTACATAATTGCAATAAAACTGTTTCTCAGTTTTAAACAAAACCTTTAGAAAGAAGTACATTTTATTACTTAGTGAAATGGAGTGTAAATAATATGACGCAAGGTTCTTGAGATTAAAATTTTCCGAATTCATGTGAACCCAATGACGTAATAAAGTTTTTTTTTGTGTTCTGGCCGCAATAATCAATACTGTTACACATTCCGTAATTTTCATCGCAAGCGAATATTCAAATTTAAACAAATCGATTGTTGGTTTGTTTATTTATTTATTTACACTTGGGTAGGTCTGTTATGTATATCGCTATCGTGAAGTTGAAGTGTAATGTATATCTGCACCGACTAAATGGAAATGATTAGTTTTCATTGCCGTTTGATTTTCAGTTTCTTTATCAGGACGGTCTTACCTTATAACAGTAGCAATGAAAATAATTATATATTACTTTGTTTAGAAATGTATTTGTTCCACATACCCCTTTTTCTGAAATCTACCTCTCAAATATAGCCCGTGCATTCAATACCTCATTTTATGAATAAAGTTTTTTTTTACATTTTGTAATATAAATGTATATTTTGTTATAGTAAAAAAATTATTGAAATTAAATAAAGATGAATCATACTTTCAAATAAACCAGATTAAAATTTAAAACTATAATACAAACATTGGTTACGTTTATATTAATGGAATACGTCCATTAATTTTCATTGTTATTTTTCAATCACAGCATCCTTCTATATTCTATGTAATGAATACCACACTTTCGACTTTTGCAATCAGAGAAGTAATGATTACAGGAATATAAAAATAATATATTATTTTCGCTAATTGGATTAATGTTCAATTAATAAATAAGTAATAAAATGGTTGACATTTTCAATAATCCCACATTATCAATATTTGTGTAGTTATTTCAGTTCATTTTATTTATTAATTTTGTCTTAACTAGAAAAAGTAAGGGAAAAAGTTTTCTCAGAAAAATAATGAATGACTCAGAGATAACAGAAAAATGAAATGATGGATTGAAATATCTCATTTTTTTCGAGTAATTCACTTGGGAAGTTCTGTTTTCGCTTGATCCCAGACGATCTCTCTTTCTAGTTCAACAACTGGTCTTCGCTGTTGCCTACTGCCCCGCCCACTTGAGCTGGCGCGGTCCCCCAGTGACGTCATCCAGGGTGCCTCCGTTGTATTTTTACCCTGCGGCTGTGTACGACGGAGACGTTGGCAATGGTGAAGGAGGGGGTTTAGAAGAATTACCTCTAAAAATGAACTGCGTCTCTTGAGATTCAGAAATACGCGGAAGATCGTAGCCATCCGAGATTTATGCTAAATAATATTATTTAAAATAAAATGTTCCATTCGAAAATTAGTTAAAATGGCCTTCAAGTATAGTATCATTTAATTTCAAAGAATTTTATTATGTAAAAGTACATTTAAAATGAAATTAATTTTCATTGATAATAAAATATTGTTTCTTTTGCAGGAAATTTTCCTCTGAAAGATTTTGTACTACACATTTGCACCTTTCACTCAAAAATTGTATGCACAAGTTCATCGGTCCAAAGATTCGGTCCTCACTTTTCTTATAGTGGTACAATATTCAATTATAGTAGTATATTTACTACTGTAGTCGGATAAATGGAGAAAGTAGAATATGTTTTCATGCCGTGGAATAAGAGCAAAATCTCCTTAGCTATATTTGCTATATTTTCATGCCTTATTGAAAATTTAAGTCCTCTTAGGAGATCTCGCATACATATTGCTGACAGGAATTTGCGTTTTGAGACATCACTTTTATAGTACGAATGAATAATAATACTAGACATGTTACTTAAGAGAGAAACTTCTATAACTAGGAGCAAAAATATGTATGAAAAGCGAAAAATGAATTATCAAGTTGGTGTGTCTGTGTATCGAATAGTTTGATTAATATCTCCTGCTAAACTGTTTATCTTATACTGATGTAGATGTCATTGATGTAATTCAAATCAACTCAAACATAAAAATATAATTCACAAATAAAAATAAATTAAATCAATAGGGAACTTTCATGGTTCATCGCGTTTTCAACATCGTAGAAAGTTGATTGAGGTCACGTTAAAATCGTCTGAATTATTATTAATGACAAAGGTTCCTCATGTCACTAAACTGTGACTCAGTAAGTTTAAAAAATTATAAGAAAGATATTTAATTTTATTTTATTATTTTTTTATCTATTCATTTATACAACATAAATACAAAATATTTACAGATATATCTAAAGAATTATACAGATAGATATGATACTCTAGAAGCATATACCAACTTTAGTGATTACTTTTTTCAATGTCACGGGGATGTTCCGCCAGCAAAAAAATCCTTAGTATAAATGGTAATTTAAAATACAGTAAAAACAAAATTCATGCAAGCAAATAGGAGAGTAGAGACCTGCAATAGCTTAACATGTTAAAGAACGGAAGAAATTTGATTTTTTAAATTTTAGAATAGTGAATTTTCATACTACATTTTGTAGGTACAAAAATATTATTAGAAACGTTGTACTTATAGCCAATTATTTGATTTGATATTATACTTTATATAAAATTTTCTTGTTTTCCGAATATCTAATATACATTTTATTCCTATTGTTAGGGTTTGTTTATGGATTTGTTCCTATTGTTAATGGATTAAGAGGGAAAGATAGGAAAACGGTAAGAAGCATTAGGGACCACGATAACAACTTAAGA
Source organism: Laupala kohalensis (assembly GCA_002313205.1). Taxonomy (NCBI): domain Eukaryota; kingdom Metazoa; phylum Arthropoda; class Insecta; order Orthoptera; family Trigonidiidae; genus Laupala; species Laupala kohalensis. Next base: position 194,368 of record NNCF01125876.1, on the reverse strand, counting down.
ACAGAGCAGACTGAGATATGGGAAACGTGGAGGAATTATAATGAGAACATCTTTAGAATGGAAACCACGGGTGATCAAGAAGATGTGAGAGTCACAATATTTGTTCACCACAGGGAAATGAGAACGTGGAGTAAGGCAATTCAAACCTGGTGAGTAAGAGACACCAGGAAGGAGGAGCAGAAGAAGAGATCTCAGTAACAGATTTGGAAGTGGAGGAAACCCTAAAAAGAACCCAAATTGAGAAAGCCTCTGGTCCAGATGGAATAACCCCAGAAATGATCAAGTATATTGGAAAGACAGAAAAGGAATGTATAACAGATTTATGTTAACAAGTGTGGAAAGAGGGAAGAATACCTCGAGATTGGGAATACAACATA
>NNCF01125876.1:145920-186865 GCA_002313205.1 Laupala kohalensis | reverse complement strand
TGCCTTAGGGCCCTTGATCGGAATTGATGGGATGGTCCCTTGCTTGCTTCCGGAGAGTAAATTAGTTTTTTTTCCCTCCACGTGGTCATACGCAGTTTGTACTGTTTTTTGACAATAAATTTATTTATTTATTTATCAAAAAATCAGAACTACTTTATTAGATGCAATTAAATAATACGTATCGACTCTTCGACATAGATGTGCACAAAACTTCCACGCACAGAAAATGATAAACAGATTGTCATAAAACCGCGTTTTGTTAGACGTTTAATGTAATTCATTTTTGTATGAAGACATTTGCTCTAAAATTTGTATTCTCCAGTTATATTAGATCCATTGTAGAATTTTTGTCAATTTAATCATGCTCTTTAGCATTTTCCGTTCGTCTGGTGACAAAACGGTGCGGAGTGTAATTTGTTAGAAATTTAATGTACATTTTTTCTGTTCAAGAATATTTTGTTCTAAAAATGCGTTGTTTTAATGTTATAGGCGATAAACTAAAATAATATTGAAAGGGAAAAAACTAATTACTGGACTAATAGTCAAAGGAGCATTTGATGCCAGTAAGGTTGTGTTTGGTATCATTTTTCATCATTTTAAGCGTAGATTTCAATTATTCTATAACAACATCACAATTTTTATGGAGAATTTTTTTTGTGTGTGTGGTAAAGTCAGCTTGTTTACTGAAAGAGCTGCCCACCGGTCCCATTGTCTGAGGATTCACGGGACGGGCACATGTAGACCGGCGTAGACCTAATGGAAGTGTCAAGTTTAATGTGAAGTTATCATTCTACCTGATGATCTGTCAAGTTTAAGTACGCCCTCATGAGAGGGATTAAAGTTCAGGGATTTGTTCATTTAATAGGGAAAAGTTGTTTTTTAGAATACTATGGATATGTAAAATTTCTGATTTGATCCGGTGCCAAAATCTATTTTCTACTTCTAATATATGAAAATCCTTCTCAGTCTTGAATGTGTGTGTGTTTTCTACTAGGTGGTTGACGAAGTGAGAGACTTTAGTGTTATTTTTCCATGCATTTATGTGTTCTTGTACCCTTTGTTTGAACGATCGTCCAGACTGCCCCACGTACACGGAGGGACAATCACTGCATGTGAGAGCATACACTCCACTTCGGAGGAGATGGGTGACGGGATCCTTAGTGTATAATAAGGTTGAGTTGAGTGTTTGTGGAGAGAAGAAGGTAGTGTGAATGTTGAAATGTTTGAATGAATTAGCGATTTTAAGTAAGAGAGGGCCTATGAAAGGGATTGCACATCTGATTTGAATATTATTGTTTGGAGTAAGTGATGTGACGTTCTTTGTGTGATAAAATCTAACTTTCTTAGTGATTATATTATCAATGAGAAAGGTATTGTAGCCATTGTCTGATGCTGTTTTATTGTGTCTATTTCTTTTATGATCTTATCTGATGAGCGTGGAATGGTGAAGAGACGTTGGACCATGGAGTAAAAGGCAGCATGTTTGTGCGAAGGAAAGTGTAGTGAGAAAATGTTAATGTATATGTCTGAAAATGTGTCTTTCCTGAATATGTCAAACTGGTGGTGGTTGTTTACTAAAGAAATAGAGGGGCCTAGGAAATTGAGTGTTCTATTACCATTTTCAATTTCTGTGGTGAAGGTTATGTTAGGGTGAAGTGAATTGAGAAATTGAGTAAAAATGTCAAGTTGTCTACGTGTCCCTGTCCAAAGAGTGATTATGTCATCTACGTAGCGGTACCAATAAATGATGTTAGGTAGAAGAAAATGTTCAGTCAAAAATTCGTTTCTCAAGATGGTCCATAAATAAGTTTTCAAGGAATGGAGAGGGAGGGAACCCATGGGTAAGACTGAGTTCTGTTGATAGAATTTGTTATCAAATTTAAAATAATTCTCATCCAAACAAAGAGAGATTAGATTAAAAAGTTCTGTTTTTACAAAGAGGGGGCAAGAAGCGGAGTCTAAGATGTCACGTAAAAGAGTTTTACAATCAGATGGAGGGATACTGGGAAAATACTTTTGACATCGAAAGAGGTTAATTTAGATTTAGAAGGAACAGGAATGTTTTTAATTTTCTTGGCCAGATCCGTGCTATTCTTAACGGTGTGTGATGGACGGAAATTGATGTGTTGGTGAAAGTGTTTGTTCAGCTGGTATACTAGTCTGTATGTGATTGTGTTGGTGTAGGAGACAACGGGCCTCATGGGTATGGAGCCTTATGGATGATCAAAAATCTTTTTCCCAGAAGGTGTATGAAGAAGAAAAATTAGTATCTTAGAATAAGCTTTTGTTGGTATGTTTATTGCCTATGAACTTGAAAACAAAAGATTATCGACATCATGTTTTTTCAACAAGAAACAGAACCACTCAACTCACGATATAGTATAGTTTAAAACCTGATGAATTGTTTCACAATTTTCTTTATCGAATATTAAAAAAAACTACTCTGATCATAACTTTAGGTTTACAGATGTTGTGTACCGATGCGTCTGACATGATCGGGTTTCCGTACCCGTAGCTGTGAAAACACCCACAGGTAACTCAAAACTCGTAAAAATAGGTTTACGGGTTTTTCGTAAAAGCTGTATACTGAAACAAAACAAAGAAAGAGATATAAAGAAAAATTGCAAAATTATTTTTTAATTGCAAATTAAAATTTTTATTACAATATAATAAATTTTATTTGAATAATTATCTAAATTGGGTGTAATAATAAATTAATTATACTAAGTTGATATTGACATATATTGTTGTAAAATAAGTGCAATAAATTTATAACCACTTACCACTGGGGAAATCAGCTACTTCTGCAATAAAGGAAATTGTAAAAAAATAAACAAAGAAAATTATCTTAAATTATAACAAATTTATTTCGATTTTACACCTCATTCAATTGAAACATCACAGTATCTCTGTGGCTTCATATTCATAATATACAACTTTTATCGTACAAAATACTTCTAGGGTATTGAATTACCGTAAATTTCACGAAACGTCATTTTTGTGGCGTCATAAATAATGACCAATAACTTGTTCAGTCTTTCAAAACGACTCCAACTAGTTTTGTCAAGAACGCATCGTCCAAAACTAGTATTGGTCGTATTTAAAACTCACGAAACTAGTTCTGGCAAAAATGTATCTGCCAAAAATAATTTTGGTCGTTTTTTTTCTCCAGTGATCGAATTCCGGTTTTATGCATAACATACATCGCACAAGGAAATTTGTGGAATTAATTTTGCAATGTTTATTTCCAATCGTATTTCAAACGTATATTTCAAGTCTGATTATACACAAACTTGAAATTTTGAGAATTAAATACTTTACCAAAATAGAGTAAAATAAATTAGAATCTAATTTATTATAATATCTTAAAATAAATTAGAATCCTATGATATTAAGTAATAATTCCAATTTTGGAAACCCCATAAAAATGGCAAAATCATCAATTCATGTTTTTACATGTAAATTAAAAGTATTGTTAGCGTACTTGAAAAACAAAATTGTATATAAGGCATACATTGATTCACAAACAAGTTTTCCGGAATATGACTTTAAACGTCTGATTGTTTTGTACTTTTAATGTTTTAAATTGAGGAGGAGTAGCGCCCCAAGTTAGTCAAATCACTGAGAAGTATAATTGTTTTCTTTATATTTAGTGTAATTGTTTTACAAAACAACAGAATGAATTATAATCATGAGAAAACATGATTCATTTGTATTTGTCTGTTAATAATGTTGTACAAACAATATTCAGGAACTCGCTTGACTTGCTTGAAATGCATACGAGCACGTAGAAACATAGCGACCTAACAGTTTTCTGATTTACGCATCTCACCTCAGGAAAAGTTAAATAGCTTTCTCAAATGTCCGGTGACCTATAGATAAAAGTGATGTAAAAATACCACGAAAAATCAAAGAAATTCAATTATGATCGTGATTTAAAAGTTGGTCAGACCCAGCGGAGGCGCAGGTGGTAGTGTTGTTTCTCATCACCAAGTCATCCCAATGGGGCCAGAAAATTTGTAGCTTTTCACATTAATGTCTCAGTTCAAATAGCTGTGACTACTGAAAACCTTCCTTCCTCTATTCAGCTCCTCCTAGTATCAATAACTCTAACTATTACTAAGTACTTCTACTAACCCCTCCACGTGGGTCAAGTTGTTGGTAAACCCAGCTAACCTGCCCACTTACTTACAATAAACCTACCATCCAACTACTAACTCCTATCGCTTCATGTAGATAAGCTTCAATAGCACGCTACATTTCCCATTTACAAATACTATTTATTTATTCCGATTTGAGGTATGTAGTGATTTAATGCTACGTACTGAACGTCGGAAGCACCCGCAGCTTCACTCTTGATAGTGAAATTTTGTTACACAAACTATCATTATGAATTGATTGTTTACTTCTCAAAATGAATTACGCACTGGACTCATTTGACAAGTTGGTGACTTTGAACCGTCAATATCGTGAATAGCGTCCATACCATTTACTGGTATTCTTTTTCACTCCGTAACTCCTGGAAATTATATCTCATGTTCTATCTTCCCTGGTTTAATTTATTGGGTCTCTCTCATACAGAGAACACAATATTCTTGCTCATTTCTAGACTAGTGGTTTTTCCAAATTTATTTATTGGTGAAACGTCATTCTCAAATAAATGGAAAATACATTTTAAAATCTCGAAGTAAGGAAAAAACGACGTTGGAAAAGTTCCATTTCTCAATAGAACTATTAGAGACTGGAATTTAATGTCTGCATGGGTTCTGGAAGAAATTTCGAGATCCACATCTACCTACTGGGTTGGGCAAGAAGAAGGGATGTGGTAGTGCAGTTTCTTTCTTTTTGGAGGGAAGGAGGCTTTAGTGCTCGCCGATGTGAAGGTCATTCGAGCCCTTAGGTGGTGTAGTTGTGAAGGTAATAGTAATGAAGTGAAAAGACAATGTGTGAGTCAGGGAGCAAAGAGAAAAGTAAAGAGTAGTGAGGTGCACTGAAGAGGTGAGTCGAGTGTCCTGGTCAACAGTCATAAATGAGCAATTAATAACTATTAAAAGTAGTTTAATATTTGAGACGTTTCATGATCTCATTTTTTATTTAATATCAGTTGAATCATGCATTTCACAATTTTGAAATTCAGTTCAATGTAGTCATCTAATATGTATTTAAAAAATATTTTATTGTGTATTCTTACGTTCTGCAACCGGACGAGAGCCGCCCATTTGAAATTAATGAATACTATTATTACTAGATAAAAGTGTCCAAAACCGGACTCCAATTTTGTTTTTGATTAATACGAATTAGAAAATAGTAAACAATTATATTTTAAAATTATGTAACATTTACTTCACAATATTATGTAGAATATACATTTTACTTTTAGGAAAATAAAAATACATTGGTATGAAGGAAATTATTTTCAAGAACCTTATAATAACGCAACTATGATAACAGTTCCCGAAAAAGGAATCCCCGTAAAAATAAGGAAAATAACACTAAACAAAATTAGAAAAAGGTATTAAATCAGGTGAATCATAATTCTATAATCTTCCACTGTCTTGACTGTCAACCCAGTCTATCCCAAATAGAGGATATGTTTCTGATCTTCAAGAACTGCTGGCGATTGATATTTATAATATGGTGGTGTTACGTCCATTCTTAATAGTTTGTAATTAATAATTCATTGCAAGCGATTGGTTGATTACCTTGGCCACTTGGATATGTTTATTTTTGTCATTATTTTTATTACGTTAATATTTTTTCTCAAGTAGTGTTGATTTTTCTCTCTGAACAAAATCAAGCGTTGCTGGGAGGATGAATCAATTTCAGTTTCAAGAACTTTCTAGTTATGTGGGCTGAGAAAGGAGGCGGCTATGCTGCATTCTCCTTATTGCATTGGTATTGATTTCTAGTCTTTTAATGGAATCAATTAGGGATTGGGGCACTAGTCTTAGGGTACATAGAATGATAGGTTCTATTACAACTTCTTGAACATTCTAGAATCTTTTTACTTCAAATCTTTTTACTTGTTGATATTTCGAAGTTTTGTCGTTTCTTGTTTTTTCTCGATTGTTGGAATTCACGGCAGTAAAATCGATGAGGTAAACTTTGGATTCTTTTTTCTTCTTTTCCAACAATTAACAACAGACCTGTTGTTAATTGTTGTAAGGTATGTGCGGATGCTTCTGTCCCAGTAGAAAATATTTGAGTTCGAATCGTCTTGCACGACTGGTTGAGGTGTGTACTGATAAGGGGTTCTTAATGCAGTTCAGTGTTTGGCAATTTCCAGGTGGATTATTTTTCCCATGTTATGTCTAGTTTTGTAATCATTTTGAGCTAACTGAATACAACCTCCAATGATATGCTCGAATGTTTCTTGGGTTTGGTTACGTCGGTGACATAAATCTGTAAATCCAGTTTCTTTTAGGATTCGTTTCCTGCACTTTCTGATTGGTGTGACGTCGTCTTGCATCAGTACTACACCTTTCTGTTTCTGGAAATAATTTATCGTTCACTAAACACTTAACTAATTCTATTTGTTTAATTTTGTTGTTATTCTGGTTCAGGTGGTTTTGTGGTTGTGGTTCCCGTGTGTTGGTTTAGCTTGCCATGTTGCAATTCTATTTTCCTGTGTTTATTGGAGAAGAGATTTATTGAGGTGATATGGGGTATAATTTTATCGTTTGTTGTAAGTAAATGTTCCTTGATATAGTGATGAGCTATTTGCTTTGTTCCGAAAAACGTATTGAGTATATACTTTTGTCTTTCATGAAGGTCTTTGATTGGTATGATGACTTGTCCGCACTGGTCACGTGGGATAAACATTCTTTCTTATGCTGATTTAGGAAAGTGTTTGTAGTTGTTTGTCATCGTAGTTGTGATTTTCCTCTCTTTATTTTTCATATCTGTTGTTGACCAAATTATTATCCCAAAGGAGTAGGATAGTATGGGGATGACTAATGAGTTTACTGATTTCGCCAGGATACGTGAAAATTATTATTATTATTATTATTGTTGTTGTTGTTGTTTAAATCATTCTCGTAGTTATAATCAAACAAACCTCCACAAGCACATACATTTATATAAATTAAGATTATAGAATGTAAAAATTACTTGCCCTATGTGTTATGGATTGGGTGATTAACAAAGGCACAATTTCTGAGAAATTGAAAACTTATAATTAATTTTCTGTTGTGGAGCATAATGAATTGTCTCCAGCTGTGCTTGCTTATCCTTCCGTAGCCTACGGTTGGTGCGTATTTTCATCACAAGCTTCAACTCACCAGCTTTGTCAGCACTACTACCGAGTTCGTTCTTTCCGCCATATATGTGGATCAATGTTGTATTCTGTTCCACGTAAAACTCAAGGAATTTCTTCATTGAAATTAGCACGTTCCTGGAACGGGGTTAATTAGTGCGGTGCATTGTAAACTTATATGCCTAGTAAAATTTTGTAAATTCTATCGTCAGTACTCTTTTAACATTTTGTAATGTTCTCTTTGTTTTGTTGTTTTTTATCCAATGTACTTGTGTAATAAATGTATTTATTTTAAAGAAGACGAACAATGAGGGGTCAAGTTTTACTTTACGCTTAAAACATACTCTTTAATGCATATTCTTCTCACAACTTGTTAATACTTTGTATTCATATCTTCAAAAATCCCACATAACATTCAAATAATGTCAGTTATTTGAGTTTTAGAATAACTTTGACTATAAAATGATTCAGGCTTACGAGCTAAATTATAGTTTTTTCTTTCTTTTTATATACTTTACAATATCTTTAAAATCTCGTTTTTAGTGTCACTATCAAAACTGGAATTGATTATAATAATAGCACTATTTTACCAATCACTACGTTTTCATGTGGGAATTTTTTCTCATGGGAATTTATGTATAACATAAATTAACCTCCATAAGAGACCCTCCGGTACATGAAACGAAGTCATTTTATTTCGTAATGCTACATGAATATATGATTTCCACAATTTCAACTTCTAAGACCAATTGCTAAATATTTTTGTAAAACAGTTTATGGAGATTTAAGTCTGTTCGACCAAAGTTCGTCCACGAAGGATGAATTGGGTAACTTAACAAGAGCTTAGAGGATATCGTTTCATTATTTGACTAAATTAGCCTTGAAAAATCTTTAGGAAGGTCAGGAATAGATCAAAGAAACTATGCGACGGTCGAGTTCAGATTATGCTCAAACAACTTCAATAACATAACTACATTTTATGCATATTATGTATGGAAATTAGGAAAATGAAACACTAATGTGTAAATAAACAGTTTTATTAAAAAAATTAAGAAGAATCTCCTCAGTATCTTCCGGAATCATGATGGCTAAATCTGAAATGTTTCATCCAACTTGTGAGTGACGTTCATTTTTCTGTAAAAGTATTTTATACATTGAAATGGAAAGATGCGAAAAAATCTTATTCCATCTTATAGCGTTCCTTTTATTGCAACTCTTCGTTATATTTTTAGAGAGAAAACATAAAATTATTAATGGGTCACCTAAAATGCTGCTCAAAATTGTTACACAGTAGTCGGTTGTCGAGCTAATTCTGAGTAAAGTGTTTTCATGGACCGTTGATGACAAACTCCGACGTCGCACCCTCATCTCGAGATGAGAGGCGAAGCTCATCTCCGCCAAGGCGTGCGATTTAGCAAAACAGATGAAACCCACGGAGTGATGTGGTGCTCTCATCTCGTCGCCCCACACAAAGCAAATGTGTGAGCGAGATGGTGGATTGCTAGTGGTTGTAAAAAATCATGTTCATTGCATTTTATCTTCATTTTTTGTCTTCGGAGCATGAAATTACAAGTGTAATATTTGTTTATGAGAGGGATTTATATATGAAAGTTACACGGAGTGAAATTATATTTTTACTTAGCTACAAACAAGTAACGATTCGCAACATAAAACTCTTTTGATAGAAGTGGCGTAACAAAAATAAATAAATAACAAATATTGTAAATAAGACGATAAATATAAGTAAAATATTTAAAATAATTTAAATTAGTTATATAGAAGGAAATAGAAAATATTCCGAAAATATTTTTTTATTTTGATATTAATAATGAAATGAACATTTAGATCATCAGCGAAATAATTAGTGTGTCTAAATAAAAAATTAGTTAAAAATATTATAATACAAAATATCTATGATCTTTCTAACGTTTCTTTACTACTTTGTCCCTCTTATTTATATATTTAGAAAGTTAAATTTCTTTTCAATATGTAAACAAAATTATATTTGTATCATAGTGTTTATAGTTTCCTGTCACCATCAGAATGTTAAAAAATTCAATGTAGTGGCCAGTTTATTTAACACAATAAACAATAACAAACATATTTACCTAGTGTACTTATGTATATACTAACAATTATACTTACCTAATTTTAATTCTTTATTTTTATTATATTTTACATATATCATCCATCACCCACATTACTTTGCAACACAAGTACAAAGTTATGCCACATTATGAAATTAGAAAATGTTTACATTTGCCATAAATTACTGGAATACACCATAGTAGTATCAAAGCTCATCATTGTATTCCCAAAAATCAATTCTCAAATATTCACATTCATAAAATTACTTTTTTTACGAAATATTTGACATCTGTAGCATAACTAACCAACTTTCTTAATTACAAATATCTACAACACTTAGTAAACCGTGATATATCTCATACGCGTAATATTAGTACTTCCCTATGACCTTTTATAACAAATCAACTTTCATCTTAAGGTTTTAGAAAAGAATAAAGAGAATACTTATAAATGACTAATGTACGTACAACAAAAATATGTTTTGAAATACCAAACACATGGATTTCTTTTCGATGTTTTTCAGTGTACTGCATTACTTTAAAGTACTACATGAATTCAATGTATTTCAAAAGTTGAATGAGCAATGTTGTTAGATTTATTCAGTGACATAGATGATCGGTAGGTAAAAATATTTCCATCAATTTAGATGCAAATTCATAAAATAGAATGTTAGAAACTAATAAAAAAGAGAATTCTTTAATCCCGTTTATGAATTTTTTCGAAACGAAATATATTTTTCCGGCATATTAAAATGTTTTGTGAGGAGATTTTGTAAGAAATGGCTTTTCTCGTATAAAACCTTATACATTATAATTAATGATAAACGTCATTGCAAACATGTGTCAGTTTCTGCATTGCCTCTCATCTAAACACCAACATCCGTTGAGAGATGTCTGAGATCCGTTGACAGATTTCGTAGAAACACTCTTGACGCACGAATAGTTTCATAGCTTCAAAGAGGCATCCCTGTGCACGCGAAAGCATGCATGCATACCTCAGACACAAGCTTGGCCATGTTGGTAGAGCGTAATATCATCGCCCCTTGAGAAGAGGCCTGCATGTTCATTATTACCTGTGTCCTGAATAGGCACACTAGTGTTGTCCTCCCTCACTACCACGCCGAATAATATTGTGCTCAAAAGACGTTATTTCTGAGTTTCGAAAACTTACTATCGCCTTATAGGAAAAAAATCATTATAGGTGCAGTTAATTACGGCTTAAATGATATCTCACTTTTTTTTTCGAGAAGAGAAATCGTACTATAATAATAAAATCATAAAAATGAATTGACGCCAAACGATATTTTTGCAGGAGACAAAATTTATTTATGTAAATGACATTTAATTTAAACATATGATGATACATTCCCTTAGAATCAACCCATTTATACTCTAAAATAATTTTTCGAAATTATTCTCTGGTAAGTCGAGTGTATTGAGATTCCCAGATCCTACCTTTCGAACCAAACTGAAAATGTTCCATATAATAATACCCATTATTATTATCGTGTTTATTTTTTTATATTTTAACTGCATGTAGTTACAGTAATTAAAAAATAGAGACACAAAACTGAAAATAGATTCATTTGCTCTTAGCTTTACTCATAAGATCAAGATTCCTAGCACTTCGTTATAAAGATACCGTGAATAGATGAAGTATGAAAATTTTTCATTGTGTATCGTTATTTGTTTTTATAATAAAACAAATGAAAAAAATGGGTTCATGTGNTCGTTATTTGTTTTTATAATAAAACAAATGAAAAAAATGGGTTCATGTACAACAAAGATAACATTTGCTTTATCTCATTATGTCATTGACTGTAAATTACTTTAGAAACTAGTAAAAGTTAACTAAAAATTCGCACAACACAACCAAGAAGGAAAAGTAAATGAAACAATGCCGAGCGATATGCAGTGAAGAAATATTTATTTTGTGTCAGAGAATTTTGCGCTATTTTTTGTCGAATATACGATCATCAAACAAGATAATCAAATACTTATCCTTGCAGTTTTACTGATATCACTTCTTCCGAGGGAAGTCTTCTCCAATTTTGCAATAAGATATCTTTCGAAAACGGAAAAACCTGTACTTTTGCACAGGCTAGGTAGTTACCTGAACCACCGAGTAACACAACATCTACATGTCATGCTTTTAATATAAAAGAAACATCTAATACATGATCACTTATCTTTACCAAGGACGACGAAACTTACGTCATCACCTCTCCCGAAAACGGCACGAAAATTTCACAATTACAACGAAGAAATGTACACAAATTCACTCTTAAGTTTGTATCGACATTAAGACTCGTGAAACTTAAATGACTACTATTGATAAATGACCTCCACTTGTATATTCGTATTGGAAAGACCTTATATTGTCTAGGAGGCGTTGGTAGTGCCATACACACAAATCTCCTGACATAATTGTTGCACGGCCATCTTAGTTAACTAAGGTGGCAGTGGTTGTTGCATGCATAGTAGAATTGTACTATAAAATAAGGAATGTGGGTCACAACTATTCTCTTGGTCAGTAGGGGAGCGAGGGGCTGGTTGTAACAATTTTCAGAAATTCTCTTGTAATTTATAAAATACAAATATATTTCTTACTGTGAAAAATTTAATTGCTCAAGTATATATCTAGTTACTAAATCCAAGTAGTACATAATTAAAAATCATTACCCATGTTTTTTCTTGACCCATTAAAAAATGGTATGTGTTACAACTTACCCAATGTTTGGGGCTAGTTGTAACAGGCTCAGGGCAAGTAGAAACAATAAAATTTAATAGTAGTATATTTGCTAGCAAAGACGGAGTTCATTTGTTAATTACTTTGACAACACATATTTAGATTAATTAATACCATATCAGTTGTACTAAAGTGTAATTATCATAATTATTATTTAAATTCACATGATGCTTCTTGTGATAAACATTAATCATAAATAATCAACAAATATTGGTTTTTATAATAAAAAAACAAATGGTACGGCATACAAAATATTTTAACTCAAGTAGTAACATAACACTTCTTAAAGTGGTAAAAGCTTTAATAAAAATAAAGACTAGTCTAAGTTGTACGTAGCCGAATGAGATTGTCTCATTTTTTTTTCTTTTTAATATGTGTATAGAGCGAAACATGATACAACTGAAAACTTTCGCCTGCTTTTCGTATGCTCGCACCATTTTCCGAAACTTGAATAGCCGCCAGCTCATACTCGTCCTGGCTTTTAAGCCCTCTTTGAGTTTTTCTCTCATGGTTTCTCATTCTAAAAAAACAAAAAACAAAAAACAACCAATAAAATTTGGCCAGGTTGAACCTAATACAGGTTCGTATTATTTCACCGACACAATAATACGTTACTGTCATACTTATTAAAGATAGATATACGTCATACTTATTAAAGTAGTAACATGTTACAACTTACCCCCGTTTTTTTGTTACATCCTGCTCCATCAGCTCATTTTAAATGTTTTTAATTTTCTTTTTAAACTATAAAACTTGGAATGGAATTCAGTGTTCAAAATCAAAGTTAGATATTTTACCATTCAAACAATCATTAATAGAATGTACGATAGTGAAAATATAAAATTACGTGAGTATGTTTTTTACGATACCTGGCCAATTCGGAGCACGTGAGCACGTCCTCTCGCAGCGCGGTCTTGCGGGGCACTGGCGGTGCTTACGTGATACCTTGCGTTATAAGGCAGAATTTAAGTCCGATATTTGAACCAAAACTGTTGAAATTCCCTATTCAAATTGAGTGTTACTACTTACCCCTGTTACTTTAAGCCCTCCGCTCCCCTACTAACGAACGTGTATAAATACTTAATTTTTCCATAAACTGTGAAAGAACTTCAAAGAAATAAAAAGAAATTCATAAGAAGAATTCGTATTTAGTCTAAATTTATCAATTTAGACTAAATATGTACTGCACTCAGGAAAGCTGTTTTTTTTGCTTTGGAATCCAAATGATTTCCTTGCGTGTTAAATTTTTCACGAAAATTGAAAATCATAAACTTGCGTACACATAAATGCTTACTTCAAAAACGTGCACAACCAAACAGAAACGAGAACTGGAAATAATTTTTACTGTAATATTTCCTCTTCAGTCATAGCAACTGTTTTTCTACGTAAATTTAATTCTCCTGTGGAAAAAACCAAATTCCAAATCCAGTGTTTGGCTGCCAAAACTTTCCTTTCTTCTGAGAAACTTATGATACCGGATGTCATCAAGTTCTCTTGATGGTTTAACTAGACTTCAAACTTGAACCATAGTCCTCCAAAGATCTCAACTAATTCATGCTCTATCCGAGCGTCGAACCCTTACTGCGTGGTGCATGCTCAATCACTGTTACTCATCTGAGAGTCTTATCCCAGTGCCAGCAAGGGTTTCTCGTGTGCGCGACAGTGGAATATTGCCAATTGAACCAAAAATCGTCTTTAAAAACGTAACTACAAAACATTTACGATTTTCATAAGTACAAATTATTATTGTGGTATGTTGTGCGTGTTGAATTCAAGTTAAATTGAGCTTGACGTCTAAATTTAGGAGGAAGTGTCAATCATTTTAATGAACTGAATACTACACACATATATAACTATTATTGATAGAGAAATATTAGAAAACCACTTATATTTCAATTTGATTTTTGATTAACGTTCGATATTAAGGAGAGGTTTAATATAATGTATTCACTTAACCTTTCTTGGTTGTATTATCTGAAACATCAGAAACAATTTTTCCTGAATATGTTGAGGATTTTAATTTTCTGAAAATAGCATAATATTTTCGGTTTAATTCTCATAAAATAATTTTACTTTTGCTCCTTGACCATATTTTCTAGTTATATCTATAAAGATTTTTTTCCTGAACGTTTTTTTTCTTTGGGAGTCTCATGATTGATGTCCATTCGTATTTGAAGAAGTAAAAGTGATGAACGAAAAAAAACGGTGTTATGGTACAACCTAATATTAATTCTCTTGGTTGCACTGTGCTTTATTACAGAATCTCCACTTCATTAAAGTCCTCTCAATATTAATTTTCAGAAACGTATATGATTGAATTAAACCCAATTTAGAGCTGTATTCTCGTAGTGAGCACGACGTAAAAGACGGTTCTAGAGTTGACCACTCATTAATCCATCTCTCTCGGTTGCTCGCTTCTTCACTTGAATGAATATGTGACGTCACGGTCCCGTTCCTTTTCTTCGCGGACGGAATCCAAAAGCAAATAAAGCACTTCTGAGAAGCCGGTGCGATATTATCGTTCACTTCGCACGAACAGTCGTGACCGGGGAGAGGGGAACGCGAAATCTCATCACGTCTTATCCAACGCAATAAACAGACTCCGGCGGCGCTGCGTATATCGACCTCGCTTTCTGCCCCACACGACCGTTTCCCCTTGATTTCTTCATCGCTCTGTTTTAGGAGAGAGCGCTGATGTTATATTGTTCTTCTTCTCGTTGACAAAATGGTTGATTACAGTCAAAAGAGCAAATAATTGAAGATATACATAAGTTACGTTCTATTTTCTCCTCCTCCTCCTCCTCCTCCACCTCTTCTACTTTTTCTACTTCTTCTTCTTCTTCTACTTCTTCTTTTTCCTCTTCATTTCCCTCATATATATTTTAAACATTGCATTTCTATAAGCGTGTTTTATTTTATACTTATAAAATGTTCACTTGTTTTTCATTTATTTCACTCTTGATTTCCATTTATTAGAAACATAAGTTTTATTTATTTTAAAAATTAAAAAAAATCCCACATTTAATATGATGTGATAAATATGAGCTTATGAAAATGGTGGCGAGACAGGAATTGGAACCTGGAACACCTGCATCGATCGCGTGTTGTTCACTACACCGTTTTTATGAAAGCTTTGTTTTCACATATCTCCGCTTATAGGTACGCTGAAGAAATATATGTATTATAAATCTTAAGAATCGCATATTTCTACAACGCGTATTTTAAATTATTTACTCTAATTTGCTCTAAAAGCGAACTTCAACAAAACATTTTTTTTCTAGTTAATTACGTCGAAAACTTTATGCCCATGGATTTCATATTTTCTTTTTTGCCATTGAGTGAATCCAAGTCTGTTTTGACATAAATCAAGCCTATATGAACAGCAAATGCAAAATGCTTAAAAAGTACTCTCATAAAGATAATTATAGTGTTTTATACGGAAAGTTTAGACTCCATTCTTATTTGTGAATGTCTTTTGTCGAGGTTCAGGCCATGAGGCCTGCTCTTCCACCTAACCCTTGAATTGGGAAGGAGAGATGTTGGGTACCGAACCGCCATTTGTCTGGAGTAGGAGAGGGAAACCCCAGCTGAAACTCTCACCTACTTCGGTTGAGCGGGGTTTGAACCCACGATCTACCGCTCAGCGAATCGAAACGTGGAAGCGAATGTCGCTGTTCTATTGTTTTCAACCATATTATTATATTATTTTTGTCAAACGAAAACCATTGAATTCAAAAACGGAAAATCTTACTCTTTTTTCAAAATTAATTTTCCAAAATACAATATCACGGATTTTCGCGGATATCATTGTTTTCATTGGTAAAAATTTCATTCATTTTTTTGTCATAATTGACAAATATAGTCTATTACATCGAGGTATTATATTTTAGGATTTAAGTAGTTTTTCAGAATTCATGATTGTTCGTCTTATGAACTCTATTTATAAGTAAAACTCAATTGACTGTAATTGTTTTTTCAAATTTTTAGTAAAACTATATTTGAGTAGTAATAAAAAGTAGAATATTATGAATTATGTTATAAAATAAAATGTACTTAATTTTTTACATTAATTAGTTTTCTCTTGAAATTTTATGGAGAGCTTGAAACTAATTTTTTTGTACTCCCGCACACGCATTAATTATGTATCATACATTATTTGTGAGTGCTCACTGACAAATGTTTATGCCGTAACTGATAATCCTCAATTTCGGGTAATCCACACATTCAATTTATAGAAAAACGTTGGAATAATGATCGAATGTCAATAAAGTAGAAACTCAATAATCAGTGCAGACGATATTGTTGGCTAAACTAAGTACTGGATTTTAGACCCATTTTTGACTTGAAATATTGAAATCGTCGTTGTCTTGTGTGAGGAACGATGGCCGGGGTTAACAAAACAAATTCACTGGAAATATGAAAACTATTTGTTCGCAAGAAGAAAATTACAAATTTTCCGCAATAACTGTTTTTATTTCAATATAGATCAAAACTGAGGTTAGTTCTTTGTGTACAAATCATGAAAAAGTGTTTTTAACTTTTTATGAGCAAAGTGTGATAAGATTTTGTGATCCTTAAAAAAAGATGCTTCGTTGATTAAGAAATCATTGTGGACTATCACATGTGACTTCTAAGTTAAACGTAATGAAATTCGTTATCTTTTCAATGAGCTATTTCCTTATTCAAGAGTTCCTTTTTCAAAATTTGTGCAATTGTGACCAAAACAATTCGTTTTAGCTGATGCTGCAGAAACTCGCCATGTGCGTGTGCAATCCATTAGAATTTCAAATTGATGTTAACGAATACACAAGTAACGCCTTTGACTGTTGGAGGTAAAAATTTACAAAATAACAAGTCAATTGACTTTTATTTATGAATAGAGTTCATAAGACGAACAATCGTGAATTCTGAAAAGAACTACGTAAATCGTGAAATATAATACCTCGATGTAATAGACTATATCTCTGTTAATTATGAAAAAAAAAATGAATGAAATTTTTACCAATGAAAATTCAATGCATTTGGATATTTTTAAATAACAATTGCGAAAATCTGTGATATTTATTTTGGAAAATTAATTTTGAAAAAAATAGAATTTTCCCGTTTTTAAACTCAAAAATGGTCTTCGTTTGACAAAAATAAAATAATAATATGGTTGAAAACAATAGAATGGAGTCTCAACTTTCCGTATAAAACACTATTATTATCTTTATGAGAGTACTTTTTAAGCATTTTGCATTTGCTATTCATATAGGCTTGATTTATGTCAAATCAGACTTGGATTCACTCAATGGTAAAAAATAAATAAATATGAAATCCATGGGCATAAAGTTTTCGACGTAATTAACTAGAAAAAAGTTTTTGTTGAAGTTGGCGATGGTCGACTTTTTTTTCGAGTATACAAAGAATAACCCATAGGTTAAATCCGTTATAAAACATTCTTATAACTGTAGGCATATTTTTTACTTTTAGTATGTTGCTATATTTGAAAGTATTGGCAACAAATGGTTCGAAAAAGAGCAAAACGAGAAACACAAGTGTGAGACCTGGTGGGGATCTTAATGAGTTTTAAGAGTGGAGAAGAAACATGCAAAAATTATTGTCGATTTTGTGTTGTATTTTTCACTTTGTTCAACTAAATGCTTATTTGCTCCACTCCATTAATGGGAACACCAAACATTTTTTATTTATTTTCTAAAATGTTCATAATAATTGATGGCATTACAAGCTTCAGGTATCCAACTGATGTCTTTGTGCAAATATGATTTCTTAAATTAATGTAAAACAATGCAAAAATCGTATTGAATGTTAACAATATAATGCCATTTTTTAAATTACCCGCCGAATATTTAATTGTTTGAATCACACATCACTTGTCAACAGCGAGGAATAGTACAATCATCATCGTTGAAAAGGAATACGACGCAACTTAGTGGGACTAGAAAGACATAACTAGAGACAACTAATAGTTCCTGTTTGTAGTCCGTAGTATGATAAACACTCATAGCTGAGCTTACTAAAGATACCAAGTTATAAGCCACGCAATATAACTCCCTCTCTCGCCCTGCAGCTACTGGCCAGACTATAACCTATGACTGGATCTACAAATGGGGTGGAATTGTCGCACTTTCCACGAAAACGCCTTCACCACCCCAATGCTCTTCGTCGTACTTCGGTGGTCGTTGAGGAAATCTGGAAGATGTGCACCGGACTAGTAGCAGCATCGCTCTAAATGATAAATATCTTTAGAAAAGCGCAACAACAAGTGATCCGATGTAGGACTTTAAATAATGCCCAATCGTAAGTATTAAACGAAATTATCGAAGTGTTAATTATTAAAGCACGCTCGCAGGGAAACTTGTAGTGACCAAATAGTTGTTATAAAGACTGGATTTGTTGAGGCGGGAGAATGAATGAGAAAAAGTTGGCTCAACCATCTAAGCATTAGGATAGGTCAGTTACTTGCTCTAACTGGCTGTGACCGGAATGACGGCCATTTTACCATCCAAGTGCTACTGCCTTCCTAACAAGGTCTTCAGTTCGTGAGTATAAGTGGACTGTACATTTGGAACTCAGGGGTGGGAAAATGAATAAAGACTGCGTTTAAGTGTTTCAATTCAATACTTGTTATAAACTGTAATTAATACTGTAGACTAAATTACTTGGAAATTAAAAAAATAATAATAAAATTCGGTGGTGGACTTTCACCGGGAAGATGTGTCTTGAATTGTTATGTTTTCTTTTCAAAAAAACTATTACTGCTTTCATAAATAAGTTAAATTTTGTGCAGTTTTGCGAAAGTTATTTTCGTTCTTGTATCGATCGTTTCATTATCAAACCTATTAATCAGAATTATAGTACATTGTATCTCTTGATATGTAACTTAAACGACTAACGAGCTAGCAGAGTATCAAATAGTCTCTAAACGAACACCCTAATGTCATATATTTAGGACTAGCGTCATAGCACAGTTTAGGTGTCGTCGCGCTGGTAGCGGGAACAATGATCGATCGAGTTACATAAAATTGGATTCTAACGCTAGCAACAAAGGTAAGCGTGGGTTAGGGAATTGTGTAATTGGGTAGCATAGCAAAGCACTGAGCTTTACAGGCCGGGTTCATATTTCGTTAAAGGGCTTGAGTGCTCGTTAAATTTGTTCGTGCCCGAATATTAAGCCTTCTCAGCCTTCTTCAATTCGGACCGTCTTCATTTCGGAAGCCAAACTAGCCGATATGTGACCTTTTCCATTTGTCAAGACTAAAAAATACAGATTTTTACACTCCAGCAACTCTTGAAGTTCACCCAAGAGAAAGTGTTCTCTAATTACTCTGTTCCCAGAGATACACATACGGGTGTGCAAAATCACTTTCTGAACATACTGTAAATAAACTTTATTGTAAAAAGCATGACCACGTCGGGGGCAATAAACTAAGTTACTCTCCGAAAACAAGCGAGGGACCATCCCATCAATTCCCATCAAGGGCTCGTGGGCACTGTAATGAAAGCTGTTATGTATAAAAAAATAATTTGAGTATAAAGATAAAGCTGCCAACTTCAATTATTGGATAACTGATCATTTGTGGTAAGCTTCAATTTCATGTAGTCCGACGCACGATTTTTACCATTTTTAAATAAATATTTTTAAAAAAATAATTTATTTCGGATCTCAGTATGTAATTGGCCAATTAGTACTTTTGAGGTGGCAAAGGGAAGAGCTATGTTATCGAAGCTAAAACTTTTTATGTTAATACGTTTTTATGTATAGTTTAAATTCACCGAGAAGGATGCCTGATGTATTTAGTAATAACATAATTTGAAAAATAAATGATAATTCACGCAAATTTTAAACTTGGAGGTTTGATATCTCTCGTGAGGGACCAGATAACGTTAAAATTGTGTATTTTATGTACCCATATGTCAGTAAACTGCAGTAGGTATTTCAACATTTATATTTCAAAACGGAATTATTAATATATTTTTTAGCTGTGAATTTTCCATTATCATTTTTAATTATATACACATTTTTTTCTCAATAGTGAATCGATTCTTATCGCAGACTAAAGTATTTAAATTACGACCATGAACACTTGAGGATACTAAATGTAAAAATATTCAATTAATAATGGTTCGACAACTGAAAGAATTATTTATAGACCACTTGAGATGGATTGACACATAAGTAGAAGTGACCTACTGAACGTAAATGAATATCACGAGTTACTACTACACAGAGCATCCCAATTGACACGAATACTAAACTTCGTGTCAATTAAATCCAAATACATATTTAAATAAACGTAAATGAAATAATTCAGAAATATGAAGCTGTAAATTGAAGTATTACTCTGTCTGTCAATATTAATGAACTCTATTTCATCTGAAGCTACAGAACCAATTTCAACGATTCGTGTTCGTCTTTTCCACAATATTTATTTTTAATTTAATAAACTTATCTACCGGCAGTGATGGTTTACTGGTAGTGTATTCGCTTCCACGATGCTGGTGAGCAGTGGAGCGATGGTTTAAATCCTTCTTGGACGAATTATAGGAGATATTCTGCTGGAATTTTCTTCACCTACACCAGAATAGTGGAGGTTTGGTTCCCCAAGTTCCTCGGTTATCCAACATCTCCCCTTCCCTGTATCCTAATCTAAGGTGGAAGTGCCGGCTTCGTGGCCCAAACCTCGCCATAATAAATTTTATTTTACTGAGTAGGTACATAGAAGTGCAGTTCAGTTGCTAAGTCTGGATCCGCATTACTGTGGTCAAGTGAGTCAAAGTCCTTCTCTCCCACAACAGAGCTCGAGGGTGCCCATGACGGTTGCAGAGGGTAGAACTCCACAATTTCTTTGACCTCGGCACTAGAAGGAGAAAATGTGCTCAGCATCTCGTTCCGGCCGGTTTGACTCCCAGGATTGACCCTGGTACTCATTTTACAGTAGGTTGAGTAGGCTGGGAGTCAGTCTGGATGTTGAAGTGTGATGAGAAATAGATCGAACCCCCGGGCATCGAGTCAGCAACTCAGCGCTCTACCCACAGCTACGCTGTTGGTCAAGTGAGAGACATACAAATATCACTAAAATCACGCGATATCACGGATATTGGGAACAGAGAAACAATATTCAGATTAATGAATTAAATTACAGCAATTATCCACAGTACCATATTACGAAATCAATGATTAATAAATAATAACATTAAACGTCCAAGCCCAATTTTATTAGAAATTTGTTCTATCATTTATTTATTTGCAATTGTTTGAATCCGATATACGCCTATACGCAGGACTTGATTCATGATGATAATGAATTGTTAGGGATTTAAACTGTTATTAATTTGGTAGTTGGTGTTGCATTCGCCCCATGGAAATATTTCTCTCTTTATTATGGAGCGCCATCCCGTGACAGCATTGTGGTTAAATCGGGAACTAAGTAGGAACGATGAACAAATGACGCTCGCTAGCCAGCGTTTCCGTTCGCATGAACTGGGAACAGCTGTGAATCACCTTTCTCTTTCTCTTTTGTTCCGCGAAGCGCGGCAGGTTTATACAGAGTTCGTGCATGGGACTAGGCATTCGTTACCGTTTATGTGAGCTGAGTTTTGCACTTCGTGGTTGTCAACACGGCGTTATTGTGTGCTTTTGGAAGTATTTCCTGAAAATTTTATCATTGGGCATCCAAGTGTGTGACTGCGGAAGTGTGGTTGAAGGGTTTCGCTCCCAAAGTATTGTTTAGTGATTCGATTGAATCACTATACACGATTGAATGTGATTCGATCCTACGTTCGACTAAGTTTTTTTTTTTGTTTTTTTTTGGTGGGGCTTTAGGGCTCGTCAACAGCGAGGTCATTAGAGCCCTTCGTTCGACTAAGCGGGATGAGATATTCAGCTAGTTTTTTTCTTACCTACTGGTAAGTGTCGGTCAGGTATCGTCTTCGAACATTCACAACATATTAACAAACTTATCACTTCGACTTCCTGTTTTGTTCCAAAATCCCGAAAAAAATGTACAAGATTTAGTAAATTTCACAAGAATAAACACTAAATTGATTTAAGGACATTTAACTCCTTAAGCTGATTTATTGTTACATTGTCGGTTAGATTAATTTAATTAAATACTTAAATTTATTACTTGAACTATTATTTTTGTTTTAAAAAAAAATAATTAAAATTATGGTACACGTAAATAAGGTCACTTCCAGGTAATTTTTCTATATCAAAACATTAAAAATACAATTCATAAAACAAACACACTGTGTACTTTCAATTCTCTGCAAATACACTTAAAACGCTGTACACTTTCACTCTATAATATTTACCATTAAGGTAAAAAATATTCGTTAAAAACCGGTTTCAATGTTAGGTATTTACAAATGTTTTATTGGGTATTTTATTGGAAACAATTAAGATCATAATGTTCTTATTAGAGATTCTCATATTTCTTAAAATATATTTTTAAAATGACATTTGTATTTGCTTATGTAATATTGTTTAGCATGTAGGAAGCAATGAATTAAATGCTCCATATAAATCATTAAGTTCAAATATGACTGCAGCATTGATTCGAAGCTTGGTAGAAAACTCTGTAAATTTTCATTGAAAGCGAAAGGTGTTCGATGAAAACCCTCTGAATTTATGAGGAGTCGGATGGTATCGCTGCTGAAATATTCGCGGGGGTTGGAATTGAAGGTAAAGTCTGTGCATTTGGGGAAAAGCACGGGTCGCGCACTGCAATGTATTTGGAATTTTTGTTCGTTTACGCGTACATATGTTCGAAAACGTAGTTGATACTAATAGATATTCAAAACATGCATAAATGAGTTTTGAATAATAACGTATGTGTTATGATACTCCTACACGGAAATTTAATATACCATTTTTCATCGGCTTTTTGAATATTTGTTCGTTATATATATATATAATTACATCAATAGATACGTTTTCACACTTTTATTTTTTTATGTTAAAAAATGAAGGGGACTAATCACGATACTTCACACAATTAAAACTTTCCAAATTATATTTGGTTTTCGTAAATCGAGAACATGCTACTAAATAAATGAGAATGGTGAGCTTCACTCGCCAATACTCGCCATTGCTCGGCTTCATTTGATGTGTCCAAAAGACTGTCGCTGCGGATAGGGCGAGCACCGGTATTTTTGATGTGGCAAAGAACAAGGAACCCATCCACACTATTCCCTATTCGGTGAGCGGTCGCTCGGGATAAGCTGAATCTGGAGTCGCCATTAGGTTGAGGAAAGTCGGAAGAAATATTTGCTGGGTTAGTTTTAAAAATATTATGAAAATACCATTAAATTAGATGTTCGGCAAACATACACCCATGCAGAAATCGCTGACGTTGAGCCGACTTTCGACGTATTTCGATGTCGTTATCGAATATACTACGCCGTCCTGACATCGTCTTTCCCGGAAATCGAAGCAAGGTCGGTATGCGACGTCGAGACGACGTTTATAAACTACGTTGTTTCGTCGTCGAGATCAACGTTGACATGACTCCGTTATATAACGTTGAGACGACTCAATTAAAACAATAATAATAATAAGTATTATTATTATTATTATGACTTTTTGCATTTGTCAGCAAGCTGGCTGGGAAACATTCACTTATCCCTGTTGTCAGTGGGATTAGGCTCTGAGGGGGGGAAGGACGGAGATAATCTCAAGTCCTCGGCCCTATTCATTGAGGGTTTTTCTGATAGTGTGGCAGGTATCCAGGATGACTGACTTTTGGATTAGGGATATGGAATCAGGAATTTTGAGGAGTTTCATGTTTCTAAGCGTGTTATTTGGTACCAGTCCAGTCGTTGTTATGACAATGGGCAAGATCTGTACTTTTTTTACTTTCCACAGCCTCTTGATTTCAAATGCGAGTTCACCATATTTTGCAATCTTGGTTTGACACGTTGTCTGTAGATTGTGGGATAGTGGGATAGAAATGTCAATAAGAAAAACTTCTTTTTGCTTGAAGTGAATGGTGATATCCGGTCTATTAGCAGCAACTGTGTGGTCTGTTCTAATTTCACGGTCCCAGTAGATTTTCACATTAGCATTCTCAAGAACTGGTGGGGGGTCGTATTGGTAATATGGGATGTTAATATGATCTTTTATTCGAAGGTTGGGGAGAAGCGCTTTGAAGACGATTCTTCCAACATTGTTATGACGCTTGAGATATTCCGAGTTTGCCAAGGCTGTGCATGCTCCCATAAGGTGTTCTATGGTTTCCGAAGTTCTGTGGCACACTCTACATTTGTCATCTGGGAGGTCCTCATTGAGGATAAATTTCCTATAATTCTTTGTGTTTATCACTCTATCCTGTATGGCCATCATGAAGCCAACTGTCTCTCCGTAGAGATTTCCTTTCTTCAACTACAAATTAGATGTTTCCTTGCGGAATTGTGAGTTTTCCAGATGACAAGGATGAGTACCACGAATCGACTTACGTTTCCATTGTTGAATTTTCTAAGATCAACTGAGTCGCATTTGCTTTCAAAATTATACACATTAAGATGTAATGGCGTAGCATCCACATCTGCATCACATATGATCTTATACAATGTACATTTTTCTTTTCTTTATTATTATTATTATTATTAGTATTAATATTATTATTATTATTATTATTATTATTATTATTATTATTATTATTATTATTATTATTATTATAGCGCATGGGTCTCCACTACCGCTAATTGTGTCCAATTTCTCTTTGGATAATCGGAACCACATTCGTAATTTGGACGTTCTGTCTTTCACTGACATCTTGTAGAGGAAGTTGGAACTCTTCTTGGGTGAACTTTTCTCGAAGAAATGATTTTGCCGAGAATATCCCATCTTTTACTTGTTTACGGAGATTACTATTTTACATGTTTACTATTGTTGGTACCAATAGTAAGATAGAGAAATACAAGAGGTTAAAACTCATGTCACCATGCGGCAGTAGCTCAGTGGTAGCGTGTTCGCCTTGAGATATAAAGGACTATGGGTCAAACCAAGCCGTAGTCGGACTTGAAAGACGGGGATTGTAAAACAACGTTCTTATAAAAATGTGTGTTACAAGTCATAGAATATGATTTAACAAGGTAAGACGATGGATAATTCTCATAAAACTTGTGAGAAAAATGATAATTCAACATTGTCAAGAATGTCGTGCTACGATGTTGTTTTGGCAGCGTTTTTTACTACATGGTGAAGACGCCGTTCTCCGACGTTGCATCGACGTTACATACTCGTTGACAACGTCTTAACGACATTGTTTTTTGACGTCTCCACGACATTAACGACGTTGTAATGACGTCGTTACGACTCGAAATTTCTACGAGGGCAATTGTTTCATGTATTTCTCATTTGAAACTCGCATTGTTATTTATTGCTCGTAAGGTCTTGTCCTGCATGTGCGACAAACGCGTGCGACAGCGCGCGACAACTTCAAGCGACAAGATTCAAACACACTTGTAGTTACGAGACTGTCCTGCGTGAGCGACAACGCCCCTGAATTTCACACGATCTACTTGATCATATATATCACAAAATACATATCACACGACCTACTTATTCATACTAACATTATAGTATGTAAACAATCAAATGTAATATTATAATGTAGGTTTTAACATTTCGTCATGATCTCGTCCGACGTGAACACGTTTGTGGGTACAAATAATAAGTCACTGCACGATGTTATTTGCTGATAAATTTCATGTGTGTTATGACAGCGTCTATGCCTTAGAACCTTTAAATCCGTCTTTTCACATAATTTCACGAGTTCTTCTTGGTGTGGCGCCATCTTGCTTTAAGAGCTGACTGATCACGCGAGCGTCACTACCAACGTTACGACCATCTTACTGTGGCTTTCTTCAGCGTCGTACTCAGAGTGGAATATGTCTTCAAAGTGACGGAATGACTGTGAAAGAATAAAAGTGACTAACATTCGGGGGTAGTGAGTATTTGTCGACGAAGACGATAAAGGAGTGAAAACTTCAGGAAGCCACAAAAAAAATATTCCCCTATTCTTTTCAGAATTTTTCCAACGTGCCTAGACCCAACTTTCTAGGTCTCTGGCAAGTGTCTTATAATTGAACGCCTTAACGCATAAAATGCATAATTATGGCAAACTGCGATATTAATGTACAATGTTTACCGTGACTCCTAAATTATTTTCAGTCTGAAATGTTTCAAAGAGTCTTTTTTGCGTACAGTTTATATAAATAATAACCAATATAACAATCTTTGATTTTATGTTCTTTGGTTAATATAAGATAAAATGACTCAATTTCTCCTACTTTGGCGTGTGGTTCTTTTAGACACAAAGACATTCAATTTATGTCAGTGAGTGATTGAGTCATTTATACCATCAACTTCATTCAGAGGATTCAAAACATCACCTCAAATATCCCCTAAACAAGTAGAGAAATCGAATTGCGGCGTTTACTTTTGTAAGTCGTGACTTGGAACTAGTCATGTGACATAATCAAATGATATGTAGCTACTCAGCTGCAGAAACATTGGCTTTCTTATTGTTTTTTATGGAAATTTGTATTTTTCAGCACTATTTTCAAGCTAAGAATGGAATAATACAGAGGTATATCATTTATAGATTTGAACGAACAGTGTAACAGCACTGCGAATTTTCAAACATAATATGGGTGAATATATGCGTGTGTTGAGGTCCTATACGACATTATATGAATAATGATTCTCCTCATTTATTCATATAATTCTTTTGTGAAATATTGTAAATTGCTTGTAATAATTTTTGTAGTAACTCTTTGATTTTATTGTGTGTCATCTTATTTTGTGTATAGCATATGTAAAGGGTAACCCTTGATTTTTCAAGAGCAGCCCGTTGAACAGTAACTAAACAATAAAGACTACTGAATGTAATTAATGGGAAGGCAATGAACAAACCTCGTGTCAATATCTCTTGAGCTAAAGAAGCTACAAATCATTTGCATACGAGAAATGATTAACCAAAACCCATGTATTTTAGTGCCACAAAGTATTTTAGTGAAAACTGCTATTCGATATATTAACCATTTAGGAAAAATTTAAAGTGACCGTTGATCATTATGTTTATATATATATACACACATTGTAGCCACAAAGAAAAATATTAATATGTTATATATGTAATCGTGATGCAATAAAGTTCTAAAGAAAAAATATTTCATGCATGTATGTTACATATAAGATTAAATACAGAAATCTCTTAAATTGCGGCGAACCACGCCATCAGGTAACATATTAGTACTGTGTTGGTACAACGTCAGCGCGCTAAGCTGAGGGTCCCGTATTCGAATCTCGATCCAGTCTCCCATTTTTATTCAACATAAGATAATGAACATATAATACTCGTATTATTTTGTTTTTCTTGAATTCTCATGTATACAAAATATATCACTAAAGGTATTGCTATTACAAAAAGTTTGGATCACGAGGTTTGATTGTTACTAAATGAGTTCTTTCAAAATTTTCAAAATAATTTAACAAATTTCTTTTAAACTCAAAATCATAAAATTGTGCATAAACCTTAGGAATTAGTGATGGGGTATGTAAGCATTTGACATCAATAATTATGAATGTTGTCAGCATTCTTCAATTTTTCAAAATGAGCTTTATTTACATGAAGTACAAAAATACAGTGTATGTTGAATTAACTATTTTTACGGGATTTTGAGCTCAATAAAACCTCTAAATGAGCCCTCAATTGCTGTGAGATGTGAAAAGTATACTCTGGAATTTACTTATCCTGGATGCACTTTGGTTAGTGGCGATTCTGTCTTCAATTTAGTCTAATGACTTGTGAATTAAGAATACTAGCAGTATCCAGCCCTCGATATTCGAGTATCTGTATTATTTGAGAGCGGATTCAGACTTAGTTGTCCGGGAATCGCCGACTTTTACTTCATGCCAATTTTCTGATGATTGTACGTGGTGCGTTATTAAAATGGTTTCTCGAGAAGAGCGTGCATCACAAACTTGATACCACTCAGGGGACGCGTGCCTCCATCGCCGTCAGTAGTTGCGAGGACTCGAGGCCCGCGGGTGGCACTCGGGTCAAGGCGCCACCGACCCACTTGCACCCATGGCCGACCGCTGCGGCGGGCGCCGAGTGCTGCTCAACTACTGCCACTGCCATGTGGAACACGTTTGTACGGAGAATTTGATGTATCAGTATTATTGTTGCTACCATTCAGATGAGTAATTTTACTCCATTGCAGCCTTCGTCTTCCTTCAGTGGCTAGGAACCGTAATCATCGGTGGGACATTATTTTGTTTAAAATACAAAAAAAAAAAGAAGCTTTCTTTCGATTGCATTAAAACAATTTAACTGGAATCTTATTTTTATCATATCTGTTTTTCTATTAAATTATTCATTTTTAATAATACATTAATATGTTTTTAAACCTTTAAATTTTATCATTGTTTCTTTATTTGAAAATATTCTATTTCAAGAATTCAGGTTTAAAATTTCTTTTTAATAATTACCACAATTTTTTCGTATTTTTTAAATTTTTCCTTAATTCAGGACGTAGCTAGAATAAGGGATGATGTGAATATCGACCCACTTTCCGCAGAACGTTGTAATAGCTTCTCTGCGACCACAAGAATGTTACCTCCAAGTTTCAAAGTAATATTATTATTTTCGCAATGATACAATTGTTCTTGTCAGCGGGCGTAGAGGCTTTTCCTCCAACTCACGTGAATGTTGTTTTTTAACCGCTACTTTTCATTATATGCATCATATAATGATATCTCATGTGATTATTATACATGGAAACGTAGTTAAAATTGAGAGAAATATCAAGTTCCTATGTGTCTGTATAATTTGTTTACAAGACAGCGAACACATTCAACGTAATGAATCGAAAACACGATTTTGGAGTATAGACACACATACTGCAAGAAAATACAGCTTATACACTTCTGCATACACCATTACTGATAACTGAATGAAAGGTTCGTAACAATCCCAATATTTAGCGAACAAGAAGTGACTGAAGTAATCTTCACACAATTATGAAGAACCGTATATAAACCGTTAGATACACAGTTCATAAATAAATTAACTAAAAAAAATCTTTCAAGGAGACACGAACACACACACTTATAGACCAATATCCGCTTTTCGTGATCTACAACCTTCGAAATGTCAAGACCCGTCAATATCTCAAGGACGATAATCCATCACCATCAGATAGAGGTGTAAAGCGATTTGCCCCTCCAAGTCTGTTACGGGCATCCGGAGGCAACTGCGGGCAAGTGGGGAGTAGAGACTCGAGCGCCACCACTCTCCCGATCTCTTGGCTGTAAAGCAGGAGTTCAAATTCAGAAACAGAGCTACTCATTGAGCAGAGTAAATGAGTCAAACAGGCTTCATAAACCCTTGAAACAACATACTGCAATTGCTTGCTTTTTGGAGCAGAATGAGCTCTATACATAGCTAACATGAAGTCAGACTTGTTCCTGGAAAAAAGTTGTATGACAAACACAGAAACACGATATAGATATTTCAAGGAGAGCACAAAAGAGATATGGGGAAATGAAGCATGGATTGAGAGAATGTTAAAAGAAGAAGACAGCTACTAATACCACAGAACACATACCGTGGGAACAACTCATACCACAGAACACGGACACGTTAAGAAAGAACTTTATATTGAGAATGTCGTGTAATGACGGATGATGTAGACGCGATAAAAAGTAAATAAAATGAAGAAAAACATTACTGGGAAGAACACTTAGTGAACAGCTATATTACGTACTTATGATTATGTGTGTCATTTGTAAGCAACTTTTTTACTCTAACGTTGAGCTATTATATGAAAATTTCAGAAAACCATTGGCTCACTATTTACATTTAACCGAGCATCGAGTTGCACGTCTCCAATTGACAGTTTTAAATAAATGGTTTAATATTTGGAAGGATTTTCGGAAGAATTAAAAAAAAAACTGATGAAAATTAACAAAATGATTCGTCCTGCCTCTTCAGCTACTCTATCTTCTTTTAATGAAGATCAATATATTCTATTATCGTTATTTATTCAATTTGTGTACAATATCTTCTATTAATGCCTTGAGAGGCGAGCTCGCTCGAGATAACTGTCTGACATAATCCAACCCAAAATTATCTACTCAGCTGTTATTGTTATAAGAATGGGAATAGTAGCGTTAGCTGTCCCCCACCACTGCGCGATCGATCATCCCTTCCTCAAATCAGTGATAGCCCTTCCGGTGACTCGGGTTTAGCATCTTTGCTCGCCACAGTCATTCCGTGCTCAAGTCCCGGCGGGGTCAAAGAAAAATGTTGTAGTTTTTCACTTCTTTGTCCCAGGTAAAATAGTTGTGACTACTGAAAAACGAATCTTCCTTCCTCTATCCACATATACTACTCCTAATATCACTTACTCTCACAATTACTAACAAATCCTACTAACCCCTCCACGTGGGTAAAGTTGTTGGTAAACCGAGCTAACAAGTCCATCTACTGACAATTGCCCCACCATTCACCTCCTATCACTCGCTCCATGTAGATAAGCTTCAGTAGCACGCTACATCATCGATTTACAAATACTACAAAAGAAAGAATAACACTGAGGTAACTGATTGGAGTTGCATTTCGGACACCCGCGCGGGAATATGCCCACGATGGGATGCTGTAGCTGAACCTTCGTAGTGCTTCTTTTCTTAGACCCTCTATGATCGGTAAGAAGGTAGGTAGAAACTGTTCGTATTATGGGGTGGATAAAACGAAATTAATATAATCTCAACGCCTTAGTTTTGGGTTTATACTATTCTACTTTTTTGCGCAACAAGCATAAATTTTTCTCAATTGCTTTTACGTGAAATTACCCTTGTGATTAACTGATGAAATAAATCAAAAGATTTTTTAATGAACCAAATTATTCTCGTAGATTGCGAGGACGTTGAGTAAATGGAAATTCATTAAAGAGGAAGTCGGGAGGTAACTTTTTCTATCACGAAGTGAAATTAATTTCACTGAAATCAATAGATTTGTGTTTTAACCGATGTGCATCACGCTGCCGCATGTAACACGTCGAAAATGTATACTTGCTCCTTTGGTCTATTGTTTCATAACACTGAGACTCATAAAATCGGCTTCATGAACACACTGAAATGAAGTTAGGTGTTTGTAAATGACAATTGGGTAGGCAAAAAGTTAACAATCCCCATATTTAGGTTCGTTTATGTTGCAAATACTTGATGATTCTCTGACTAGTTATTTGATATTTCAGTGAATAAAACCTCCGGTATCGTGTTTCTAAACGGAATCTCGTAATACATCAACTATTGAACTCGTAGTATTTATTCAAATATATAAGATTATTAAAGAGTATAAAATTCGTAGATAGATGATTATTGTGTCTTCGTAGGTTTTACTTTTATCTGAACTTTCAGTTCGAAACTAGGGAGGACAACCCGACGTTTTCATTCCGTTACATTTCTACTCATATGTTGTTTGATACTCCACATATGTGTACAATTCAGGACACTAATCAAAACAAAATTGAATTAGAAAAAAGTTTAGAACTATTTTAACTGACATAGCAAACCACCATTTGCGATTAATAAAAGCGAGGAGATGGTCTCATTCGAATAGACAAACAATTCAAGAATACTGAGAGTATACCAATTATAACAACGAATATAAATCGGATGTGTTGAGATGAAAAAGGTTGACATTTTATCTTTCCTCATCAACCAAATATCTTAATTAGAGACAGTTAAATAATGCCGGTATCTTGCAGAGTCTTAGTATTAAGTATCATTACGCCTAGTCACTTACACAAAGGTAATAGATTTACAATTATTTACTATTACATTGTCCGCTCATGAGTTCCTAAATGACTCTGCCCGTCTTCGTAAGGGAGGTTTTGTTGTTGTGATGCGATTGAAACGTCATTATAATTTAAGTCGATTTAAATTGCATGTTTACTTTCAAAAATCGAGGATAAAGGGATGAAGCAAAGTAAAATATTTAGGAAAAAATATTTTACTTTACTTCATCGCTTTAAAATCTGAATTTTAAAATATGCTTTCTTTGTGATGTTCTACCACGTATAAACAACAATACGGCCTAAATTTCAAGTTCTTATCTTTAAACTTTTTTATATTCTTTGATAAATTTGGCAGACATTCGGAAGACAAACCACTCGTTTTCACTCCTTTTCACCTACGTAAAAATAAACTATTAAAATTGCAGAAAATATTTTATAGATATGTGTTAGTTTAGTAAAACTTCAAAAATAACATTTCAATCTAAATAACCTTTTTTAAAACCTTAATTTCTCAAAATCCTGTTCTATTGATTCTCTAAAATATTTTTGCAACATCCTAAGAAAACCTCAAGTTTTTTTCATGTTTAATCAACGCAGACAGAAAATTATTAAAATGACATTCAAGACAACGTTGCAAATATTTCCATAATTTTTCACCAAATAAAAAGTAAAATATTACGAAACCCCATAAATTTATTTGTAGATATTTAATTAAGCAACATTTATACACAACAATGAAGTCTATAAACCAAATTAAATCATGGGATATTGCGAAAATAATATCACATTCTTAGAGCTAAGGATAAAAACATGAAAACATTTCTGTGCATTAAATTTCGTTAAAAAATAAAAGAAATAAAAACTGATTGTAGATAGTTTACAGTTTTTGGCTCAAAAATTAGGTAATATCTCAATTAGTTCACAAAAAGTACTGAAATAGCGAAATACATTTCATCCTGTCCCCATTTACAAAAACAACCTTTTTGTGGGTGGTTACGTTACAAAAAGCATCTATTGTCCAAATTTTGCATTTCCAACTCTAGCAGTTTTGACATTTTCTCTAATCCAACAATCCTGTAATAACGGCCTGCCTAACTTAATTACTTGTGAAAAAATATTTTATAATGGTATATTTTGGTATATAACGGCCCATTACTTCGTCTGTTCGTTCTACAATGTCTGTACATAAAACATAAATTGGGGTGGGATATTACGTTGACTTCAGACTATTCGACATCACCCGGGATATTAGATAGGGACATCAGTTTTATAAAATATTAGTGACCTCTAATTCGTCAGTCAATGCCATTAAATGGGTAGATCCATCAAATCACACACATTCAAGAGAAAAGATAAGAACAACTGAAAATCCATATGGATTAAAACATAAACTTCCTGTTTTCTAATTTATTGGTAAGAAGAGTTCCAATTACGGAATCACTATAAAAATATATTTTATTTTATTCAGTGGGAATACGTTTCTCTTCCGTTACTTGTATGGTATATTAAATCAGGAAGTGCTTTAATGCTCCTTTTTATTTATCATTCTATGATACCCTGTAAATATTATTCGTTTATACAATGATGTAATTTATAAGACACCGAAAAAGAATCCAAACTGAAAAATATAACTTTTCAAAACATGAGTTGTTTAATGATCATCATAAGCATATCCTCTTGTTTATGTTGACTACTACAACACGTCCTGTTAAGAACACAAATAAAATTAAATAAGAATGGAAATACAAAGAAAATTAAATAAGAACATAAAATACGAAAGATTGTAGCCAAATAATTGGTTGAAAAGATGGTTTAGAATGAGCAATTTTTTAATGGACAGAAACGTTAAGAACCAACGTACTAATTACTTTTCACAACTCGTCTCTAAAAATAATTCTTATTTTAGAAAATTTTTTGATTCAATAGCTTTTTAACTTCAGCTGATTATTTTCACGACTGCTTTCAATAACCAGCTGATTTCATTTTACCGAAAAAAAAGGAACAAAAACGTGTCTCCCAACCTGTGGAGGACACGGTTGCACGAATTTGCAGTTCGTCTGCAAATTCCTTCCCTTGCTCTTTTTCTTGGGTGCACTCCAGAGAGCAGAGGCTTAATCCTCTCTCTCTTGCTCTTTAACCTTCGCGAAGAGGTGTAGCGCAGGTATCGACCACTTCGTTGAAGCGCGAAGCGAATGGCAGCAGCTAGCAACACGCTGCGTCGCTGTCGGTGTTTGCAGCGCCGCACCGCTACTCGCCATTGGCTCAGCTCCCCTGTGTCGCAGCCTACCTAATGGAAAAGTTCGCACGGAAACATGACGATAATTATAGAAATATGGCATTAGTCATACACTTGGTACACTCGTAAAATATGCATCTCAACGAAATAAGTATTGCGAAATTATACGTCATCATCACAAGAAAGAAAGGGTCATAAAAATAGGAAAACATTATTACTCGGCTAGAAACAAATCACAGCACTAGATCGAGCAAATTCACAGAATAGCACTCTCGGAGGTTTTTCTTTGGTGTCAGGGAACGCTATCCGTGGACATTCATTTTATATACAAACAGTTTGGAGGACGGCACGACAATCATACCCGGGCTCCTGTAGCAAACGCCATTAGTGGAGCATAGCTTACCGTGACGCGTTCGAACTCTATTTAGACTGACCCATGTTCTGCGAGGGAGATTAAATCCTTGGGGTAGTTTTCGAGGATTGAGCAGGGGCGTGTCAATTTATGCTTGCCATTGAGTGACCCATTCGATTCCGCTATACAAATTCTGATATATTATCTGTTGTGCTGTTTTAACTGTAGAGTAGCTCCTGTAGCAAACCCCATTAGTGGAGCATAGCTTACCGTGACGCGTTCGAACTCTATTTAGACTGACCCATGTTCTGCGTGGAAGATTAAATCCTTGGGGTAGTTTTCGAGGATTGAGCAGGGGCGTGTCAATTTATGCTTGCCATTGAGTGACCCATTCGATTCCGCTATACAAATTCTGATATATTATCTGTTGTGCTGTTTTAACTGTAGAGTAGCTCCTGTAGCAAACCCCATTAGTGGAGCATAGCTTACCGTGACGCGTTCGAACTCTATTTAGACTGACCCATGTTCTGCGTGGAAGATTAAATCCTTGGGGTAGTTTTCGAGGATTGAGCAGGGGCGTGTCAATTTATGCTTGCCATTGAGTGACCCATTCGATTCCGCTATACAAATTCTGATCTATTATCTGTTGTGCTGTTTTAACTGTAGAGTTCCTTGATTTGACTCGGTTAAAAACTATTATATCCTGGTGGATAGGAAGGTATTGGTTTTCTGGTATCTCATTATATTCATTAAGCAAGATCTTTTTTCTACCAAGTTCAGGGGGTTCTATATAGGCTAACATAGGCAGCCATTCGGTGGGTGTGGATTTTATGCAACCTGAAATCATTCTCTACTCTTATCCAGGACACTATCGGCTTTACGGACATGACAGCTATAGAGCTACATTGATGAGCAGTATTACACAGTTGAGAAAACCAAACTGTGATGCGTAAATAGTAGGGTTCAACCCCAGCTTGAGCCAATATACCGATGAACGAGCGAATATAGCAATTATCAGTTACAGATAATAATTAACACATTCATAAATATTCACATTCATCCCCATCTTCATTTTGCATTTTGTATGTGCGTTTCACGTCCATTATTGATATCAAATTGTAGTCCATGGTGTAGTACACAGCACAACCTTCTTCTACCTCCGGTGACATTGGTTGATCTAAGTAGAATTAGCATAGGTGGACGAAGCAGGGTTGTGGCAAGTTTTCTCGGGGTACTCCCGTTTCCCCTGCCATGCTTTCCGCCACAACTCATTCATCATCTTTCACCCATCATCTCATATGCAAATCACCTCAATCACTCGCCAGCGTTGCTTCTTTGACTTCATAAAACCATTGATTGAGCGCCTGGGGTAAATAGCGATTGAACAGCCTTGAGTAGTCTCCCCATCAATATGACGAACGAACACATACATTAATATCATAAAATAAAAATAGGCTTTACACTCGGTTACTGAACAACAATTTTTACCGTTTTATGTAAGTTTTGAAGCAACTGGGAAATTCGTGAAAAGTAATTACCAAGGTACTGAAGACACAACCCGCGACGAACAAGACCTTGCGATTGGGTTTTCATCTCGTCTATCGAAAACTATCAAATTAAATTTGTTATTTACCGTATGTCTATGAGACCTATTTGGCTTTGAAACATTCACAAATAGACGAGTAGGTGGTTTTCAAGGGAGTTGGTGAGATCCATTGTATTTGACCCTTTCCCCAAGGTGAGTCAGACCCTTGTTAGTTGAGATCACGTACTCAGATCCTCAGTCCTATGACTAATATGGACTCTTCTATTCTGTGCATTTTGAAGTCACAGAATCTCGTTTCTCGGAGTGTCGACGTTTTAGAAAGGGAGACGGGTAATCAATAAAATGTGTCGCATTTTATGAAAACCACGAAAATTATTAGACGTTGGGATGAGCTATACAGACAAAAACCCTGTATTCCAATTCAAATCAATTTTCATTATTAACAATCATTCTCGTTTACCGTTTTGTTGATGAGTTATTGAGGAAACAAAACCGTTCACATCGATGCGCCTCAGCCATATTCCAAGTTAAGTGATTTCACGATTGCTAATTTGCTCTCAAAAACTTTTACATACGTGCTTTGATGGAAGTCACGTCGAAACTCCCTCACGCGACGTGTGTTCTACGCCTGTTTAATATGAACATCACAATTAAAAGATTTCTTCTGTGGTAAATTTTCACTTTCGATAAAGGTACCTAAAATTAAAATTTCAAATGTTTGGTATTTAATTATTCTTTAGACATTGAAGTTATACACATACCAAATTTCAAGTCTATAGGTATTTTACAATGTAATGATACACATACATCCCCGGTCATCGTCGCGAAATTTTGAGAATAGTCGAATAGACCCAGTTTGGAAAGAATGGGAAAAAAACTAGAAAAGTTTATGGATTAAAACTACTTTTTATTTATAATAGTAGTATAAGTGAAAAGTAATAATTAAAAGACATATATGGTCTAATATCACAATCTTTGTTGTTTTGGATGATGCTAAATCGTTAAATAAATTATTAATATTTAAAAGTAAACTCTCTTTTATACTTCGTATTTTTCAATTGTTATTAATAGAGGAAATAATATAATATGATATTATACTATTAATATAGTTTGATAAAAGTATCCAATGTAATAAAGTTTACAAAACTAATATGGCCAGGGTAGTAGGATCAAATAGGAGCGACGCTCCCGTACTGATTTGACTTTAATATATTTTAGTTAAGTTTATAAGTAATATATTTTTGAAATAGTTAATGAATAATATATTTATGTAATAGAATTTCATATGTATTTTATTTATCATAATTATCCAGTGTACCTACATTTGCACTAATACAGCCTGATTTTGTATTTATTATAACAGGAAGACTTTTATAATAGGAGGAATAGATTTGATGGAAGAACAGACCGTATGGTCATAGTCAAACTCAATAAATTTTGTATTCTAGGGAAGGTTGGCTCTACTATATCAATTTCTCCGACAAGAGCTCCCATGCTGCCCCATTTGGCACTATAACCCTGCGTATAACCACAATCAATTGTCTATATGAAAGCAGTTTTTCTTGTTGCTTTAGCGAAAGCAAATTCTTACTCTGATTTCAATGATGAATACAGCTTTTTGATTTTCATTCCTCTCTAATGTATTTTGGTGTTCTTGGTGTACAACGTGTTAGGATTAATCATAGAGGTCTTCTTCCGCGGAGGGCTGAAAAGAAGGTAATTT
Source organism: Laupala kohalensis (assembly GCA_002313205.1). Lineage (NCBI taxonomy): Eukaryota > Metazoa > Arthropoda > Insecta > Orthoptera > Trigonidiidae > Laupala > Laupala kohalensis. The sequence continues at coordinate 149,102 of NNCF01125876.1, read as the reverse complement.
TGAATGACGAACTTTCGAAATACGTATTGCAGTATATCAGATCTGTATGGTAAAGTATCTTTTCCAAAAGTATACGAAATATTTTAACGGCATTTTTATATAATGTTTTTGAATATCAATGAAACTTATTATAACTACTAAGTTAAGAATGTTCTTGACATGATAGTCAATAATTAATTCCTTGAGCAAATTCCGGATACCGGATTATCGTAAAATTACATTTAACGCTGCACAACGTTGCTCGGAGATGATCGGCGTGCTTTCACAGCGTTGCTCACCGTGAAAACTGTGGGAGTGACAGGTGTGTTTGGAAGACGAGGCAGTAAAGTTGTGTGTCTGCGAAGCGGGGATTCAAGCTGAGGCAGTAGTCGGTGATTGGTGGCGTATGATTGCTGTTGTGATTTATGACTTTTTTACGCCGTTTTAAGAAGACAACGAAGTGTGTTTTGAAAGCCAATAAATAAGAATAAAAATTGGATGTGGGTATTTTGATTCGCATGGTTCAAGTGAAACTTCATTGTTGCTTGAAGAATAAAGTTTTCAGAAATAGATAAAAAAATATTTCTGTTGCTTTAATTTCAAATAACGTATTTTATTTGCATGTTGATTTAAAAAACATTTGAATGTTGATTTATTAGCATTCTTGTATTTTCCTTCACGTGCGACCGAATTTTCAAATACCAAAATCGATCTATTGTCACTTCCAAAAATTTCAAGCATACTAATCTCACCGGACAAAATATTAGTCACTCCCAGGCGAGTAATATTTTGCTATTACCATGTAACTCTCCTCTCGCCTAGGTAACACGATGAAACAAAAATTTGTCTAGCTTTTTATTATGATTTTTGGTTTTAGTGCAAATAATGAATTTATGTTATTTTTAACATATGAGCGGAAATGCAATTATTAAGAAGGTTCTTTACCATTAGATTAAAACGATTAGGTTGGAAATATTAAATTAAATTTCATTAAAAAGTCTAATAGTTATTTTAGAGCGATAAAATTTCGTTACTATTTTTAAACAAAAATTGAAAAAAAAATTAACAATATTATTTTATCTCTAAGATGACAAACATACGTACAAAAGATAAAAGGCACCATTTTCCCCCTGGTCTGAATTACCAGTACTCTTCTTAGGGGGTGACTAATATTTTGTGCGGTGAGCTTATTTATTGCGTATATTGATTCCGTGTACCTCCACGTGAGGAAGATATGTGATTACTTTCAGCCAGATAAAAATGGCGACGAGTCGAAATTCGAACCTGGAGCTCTTGCTTTGACCGCAGGAGTGTTAAGCCCCACACCACCCGTCTGCCTGCCTCGTCTGTATACCACTTCTCTCCGGGTCTGACCCCGGAATACCTCTGACACCCTCCCACCAAACAGGAGATAGGTGAACATAATTCTGTGTACGCTATAGCTTCGGTTTTACACGCACCAACGTGTTAAGGTAAGTTAAGTATATATAACGTGAATTCAATGTCATAATGAAATGTAATTTGTTATATTATATATTCTTTTTTTATAATGTTAAGTAACCTGATGAATTGATTTTCGTGTAAGTGTTGAGGTGTAGTTGAATGGTTTTATTTAATAGAAAACTGAGGATTCATGTCATGGTATTGCAAATTCAAATTCATCATAAAATAAAATACATTATATTTCATTAATTAAAAATACATTTCCTTCCTATTTGAATAATTTTCGCGCACACCACACATTGGCATACATGGCGTAAATGAAATATTTAGTTTCAGATTCCTTCTACAATTCGCATTCGCCATCGTGTTTTATCTCATATCCAAAATCGCTGTTCCTTACATCATTGCACTGCATCCCGAGCGCGTTTCTCTGGTGCAATGATGCGATTCTTTGATGTCGATAGGGAAAACGTCTGCTATCAGCAACTAAAGACGAGGTAACAGCGAAGAACTTCCTTCAATACAATGAGGGAATCCGGTATCCGAAAGAGAATTTTGATTGAGAAGAACCACAGAAGCATACTCTTTTGGAAGCTCCTGTTTCGATATATTTTCGTATCTTTCATGAATACAAGATGGATCCTCGATACGCCATTCAATCATGAATAGAAGTTATGAAAAGAATGTTGTAATGCGAAAGCTAACTTGATTATTATTTTTCTTGAGATACAATGTTAATTATTGAAAACTAAACGAAGTTTTCAGAAATTTAATTATGTCTCGTAAACTTCATAAAATAACTTCATAAAATTTTTATTGTAACAATAAATTGTGAATTTAGTGTTTTATCAACTCTTATGATTTTTAAACACTATACTCAGAATAATCTATAGTTCGATAATAACTTGTACATGTAAATTTACAAACATATTTGCGTTAAATTACAAACATATTGACATTATATATGTATTATAACTCGCAGCTAACTTTTTATCTTATCTAGGAACTTATGCAAAAAATTTTTGAATCCGCCTCTGCCTTAGGGCCCTTGATCGGAATTGATGGGATGGTCCCTTGCTTGCTTTCGGAGAGTAAATTAGTTTATTGCCCTCCACGTGGTCATATGCAGTTTGTACTGTTTTTGACAATAAATTTATTATTAGAACTAGATTACTATATTACAGGTTTCTCTTTCACGTACATTAGTGCATGAAAACAAAGGTTTCTTAGGAATTAGTGTTGAAATTCAACTGCGTGCAATAAAGTTTTTCGTTAAGTTATTCAGGGAGGGAAAATCGCTTGCAACCACATGTCTCCGTGTAAGTATCCAACGTAGTGGGTTGGAAAAGTAAAAAGGTTCTTGTACCGGATGGACCCGAGTAACATGAAGGAATAATTTATCTACAATGATATTATATGTATCCATAACATTAAAAGAAGGATAATGGACATACAGTCGCTAATACTCGATGCAGATCGGCTGGATAAAATATCTTTCTCTACAGAAACTTCTCGACTCAGGCTGAGTTTAGGGAAAACTATCTAGATCAGTTAGGGATGAAAGCGCGATGTGGTCTAGCTTGGTTTCGAACGGGCGGTTGGGCTATTAGCAAAATAAAACCAAACATAGAAATCTCTTAGATTGCGGTGAACCTCACCGCCAGGTAACAGATTAATCGTGTTACGTCGAATGAAAATGGGAGACGGGACCGGGGTTCGAACCCGGGACCTTGAGCTCTGCGCGCTCATGCGCCTACCGG
>NNCF01125876.1:129030-145867 GCA_002313205.1 Laupala kohalensis | reverse complement strand
ATGGCGCAGTCGGTAGGCGCATGAGCGCTCAGAGCTCAAGGTCCCGGGTTCGAACCCCGGTCCCGTCTCCCATTTTCATTCGACGTAACATGATTAAAATAAAACCAATCGAGAGGAACGCCATCTGCGTTCTCTGCGGGGAAACGGACGATTGAGTACATATTCTGTTAATGTGCGAGGCGAGAAAAAGATGGCTTGTAAGTAGGATTCAAAGGGAACGTTAGGGTACAGGATAGAAATGAAAGATAAGGAATTATAATACTAAGGGAGGGCCACAACGAGTTCAAGGAACTGTTAGGAATTTTTCTATGGCGCGTGAGGGTAATAAGGGAAAAATTAATTCGCGAATTTGAAAATAGATAAATAAATAGAAATGTTAAATACATCAATCTAATCAACATAGTTTTATTGTTCTTTATTTATTCGATCGTTTATTAAGGTAATATTTTCGTTTACGTGTCATCAGAGTGTGCGTGAAAATTGATTCTGCCGCGAGGATATGTACTTTCTTTTTCAGGAAATCATTGGAGGGGTTTCGTATTCAAAGCGCAGCCGATCGAGTCAAGTCACCTAGATATCTGTTCGGAGCTTCACAGCATCGCGAGGGAGGACAGAAGGAACATAAATTGTTAACTAGCTTGTTATGATTTGTCACTTTGTAATCTTTACTTGTTATTCTTGCCGTAACCGGTTTTTTCAACGGTGCTTAACGAGTTGCAGTCTTCCGCTTACGATCGTAAAACATCACAACATTCAGTGTATCCGCCGAAAGCCACTCTTATGCTTCTTTTTCTTTTTTATTATTATTATTATTATTATTATTATTACAGTTTACTAATTCGCTTTATTTTACCTAATAATTATTCAGTCTCGATTACCCGTCAATTCATTAAGAAATTCATTAAGAGTAAATGCCAGGGAACAGTATGCATAGCCCACGGCAATCAAGGGTTCATTTAGCGACGCATGGGCCCTTTGCCCCTCCAATATAATGTAATAAATCTTTAAATATTTTATTTTTTTGAATTATGTTAATAAAACCCATTTTGATTTGATTGTAATGAAAACTAAGTAATTGATGGTACAAATGTTTATACGAGCTTTAAACTTTCTTTTCATGTTCACATTTTGATATTCTTGGAAAGAAAAACATCGCAAACTGTCTCAAAAAAATCTGAAATTGTATTGTTTTATGCGTTGTGTTATCGTAAAACTGTCTGTTACTTTCCATTGGGGAGAACTATTTATTTGTGAAGTCTGTTCTCGTTTTTCAAAACGAGTTAGAATTTTCTTCGTACATACTAGTAGTTATTTTTAACAAAAAAACTCCACTCATATAGTTGATCAGAGTTTTGAAAATATTATTTTATGTGTCAGAGAGCAAAATTAATGTTTTCGTTACTACATTCTTCTTATAAGAGTTTGGTGTATTGATATACGTTCTATGCGGAAAATAATAATCCAGAGATAAAAAGTTTAAGAATCTATGGACAGTCGATAACATGAAATTTGGGTGGATTGTTTTACACTGTGATACTTATTCTTCTTATTCAAGGTTCTCCGACATTTGATAATAAGATAGGGAACAGAGGTGAAAATTAAGTATTGACATATTGACAGTTTTAAGTGCTATAAGATTTGATATCATTTTGACCAAATATTCTTACGTGAATATTCTAGATTAATGTTTTGCTCTAAGTTATTCTCGCACTTAATAAGTCATTTGCCAACAGGGAAGTATACGGGGGTCAAGTAGATGTTACTGTATAATCATATCTTTGGGAAAAATGTTTAGAACAGAATTACATTTTAAACGTTTAGAGGTAGTTTAAGGTAAATGATTTAATTTGTTATATAATATATCAAATTTTGGTTTTATTCAACAAACTCTAGTAAATTTTTAACAAGGGTCCACATGCATTGGTAGCAAATCTGTGAAAAAAAATTTCTCCTGTCTATTATATATCAAGTTGTGATGAGAAATAAAAAATACAAAGTTTTATTCCTTCTTTATAGCAATTATTATTGGAGAAATATTGACAAATTTCAGAAATAGTCCACTACAACTCAATAATATTTCAACACCTATTCTTAATTAACACGATTCAACTAAAATACCTGAAACTATATAAAACAACTGAACTAACACAACACTTATTTATGTCACTTGTACCAACTAATTTGCAACACCGCTGCAGCAATATCGATTATTTTATGCTCGATATGACAAATGAATTATTCTTTCAAATATTTGATTGCAATGGTTGTAACATTATGTTGTTCAAACTTACACTTAGTGCATTCTAGATCATTCAATCTATTAAAAAATTCGTTGCTGTTGAAATATTAATGAATAATCACTGTTAGCAAACATAAAATTGTACAGCAACAATAAACACCATGTTCATTTTGTACTCTAATAATTTTCAATCGTCAGTTCAGAGATCTTGATGAAAATTTAAAATGTGATAAAGTTGGAGGACTTCAATTAATTTTAAATTTATTATCTTAGTACATTTCATAAGAAATTGGTGATAGTTTTACTAAATTAAAACTAAAATCTAATATATTTGCCTTGAAATCTCACTTATGCAGAAAGGATGATATAAGCAATGTGTTGACGTAGGCTGTGTTGTTGAAGGTTTTTGTTTACCTTCATGAGAAGGTTTTTATTTCCAGATGTAGTAACTTGATATATTTCATGCTCATTACTTGGATTTGACCGTTTCGTACCACAAACAAGTTTGGTGAAATAGACTGGCCGAAATTTAATAGAATATTTGTTTATAAAGGAGTGTATAATATATTCAATTATTTGTTATGTTATGTACTTTAACTTAACATACTAGCTAAAAAACTTTACGTATATAGAACCCTACATTGTTCTAAAAATGATATCTTTTTGTAATGAATGATTTGGAAAGTGTAGGTCTTTCTCATGATGCTGAAGTCAAATTTTCACGTGATTACATTTTTTTGTGATATTGGTGGCACCATGAAAGATCGATTATATTTCCTGCCCGTTTTCAAAACACTATGAGCTTAATTTTGACCCTTTTTTTCTTTCTCTGTTTAAAAAAGTGTTCATAAAAGGTTAGACATAGCAGAAGTGTATGAATTTTGGGTTTCGTGAACGAAATATAACGAATTATGTAAACCATGATAAATCTTGAGAGGAAGGTTACCTCCCCGATAACCAAGAAAAACTGCATCGTTGGCAAACTGATACGTCTTACGACGCCTACTGCTCGTGATAAGCGAAGAGAGGTTATTGAGGATGATTACAGGTGGAGTCGGTGGAGGGACGGTAGTACACATCAGTTTGATTCGATGCGCTGCGACTGAACGCGTTGCATTGTAAAGGAACACGCGGATCCCGTGATATTCCAGGTAATGTTCAGCTCATGCTGGGGCCAACGGTGCTGTTGCGGCTGTCGGAATTCGAAGCGAGGGTCCTTCGCGTTGCCTCCATCACCGGAGGCCAAAGTGCGAGCTGGAGGACGATCCAAGACGGAGTACAATGGATCTCCATTACTCGACAATGTGAGTGTGTTATTAGTGTTATGGACACGAAATTTAATCCAAACTTGCAAGGGTGCGGTGAACCAACATGAAATCCGTACCGTGTGCTTACCATAGCGTACAAACCCGTTCTACACGTACGCTATGAGTTAATAATTTTATGCAAAACTTTCTTTAGGGTAGTTACACCTCTCGGAGACGGTTGTTAAAATTAATTTTAAAGCATATCTTAAACACTTTAGCATGGTGAAATGGAGAGAATCTCCTTCATGCATCCCACACCGAGATTGAAGGGTCTAGATTGAAGAGACGAAAAACTGAAAAAGGTGGACATGTGGAGAGGTTGTTCTAACTTCAATTCAAAAGGGTTTTATTTTAACATAAAATATACAATATATATATGCCGGGACTTAGGACCCGTGCGCCTTACAGAAACCCTAAAATGTGCCGTGGACTGTGCATACTATACCCCTAGTATTCACTCTCAATGAACTAAAACATTAACTAAAAATAGAAATATTGAACGATTTCGATATAACCCATATCCACATATGTACACTTTTTTTAAATAAATGAAAACAGACTAAAATGTAATACTAATATTACTACTATTACTATCACTTATAATAATAGCAATAATAGTAATAATAATTTAAACAGAGTTAAATTAAGTACGTTCATTCCGGTCAATCTCCTTCATCAGTTCCGCCTCCCTCTTTTATATACTCATACTCTTTATTTAACCATACTAAGAAACTCGCCAAGGAGTAAGGTAACAGAGATTCTATTATCTCGCATTATTTTAAAAGCTAGAGTGAAATTTCTTGGTTTACGATCCCCACTCAATAAGTCATTTTTTTCTACCTATATCAGTGTTAACGCAATTTAGTAGAACGTGGACCCAGTCTTCTTGTTCTGTGCACAAAGGGCATTGCAAATCTCGATCCCCCCTCAATTTCCTTAATTTCCATTCCCCAAGTCGAAACCAAGTATAACCTGCTCTTGCTACCTTGTTTAATTTATCTATGTACGGTTTTCGCCCCCAGTCTCCTGCCACAATATTCTGCACGATTAGTAACCTCTTTTCCTGTCTTTTAGCCGTTATGTTTTGTTTCACTATATCTTCAAATCTCTGAATAATTAGTTCATAGTCAGATCTCGCCGGAGCTGTCTGCCACAAATGTCCTAGACCGGTAGTTTTGATTATAATTCTAATTTTTCATCCCACCCATCGTTACACGTTAACTCGTAGCATTCGGATATATTGCTGTTCCTTTCCCCATTTCTTATTGAAACCCAATATTTAATAGCCCTCATCTTAATTTTTACTTCTAACGATAGATCTCTGAATTCCCAAAGAGTACCACAGTTAGCTGTACTCGGAGGTACGCCAAGAGTATTTTTCAAGAATTTATTTTGAAGCGAATGAAGTGATGCGCAATCCCCAACACCCCATATTTCAGCTCCATACGCTACTGCAGGTACGAATAGTGACGTGAATATTGTTACTAAAATTCTTAGATCGATGTCAGAGATGGTACCAGTACATATTTTAATTTAATTTACAACATACATGCCTTTTTGTTTTGATTTTTGTATGTCTTGACCAGGTTACGTTCATGCTTACTTTGACACCTAGATAAGTGTAATCTTTAACGTTCTCGAGAGGTTGACATTTGTAATTCCAAATTTCATTTTTACTAAACATCCATCCGTTTTCGAATACCATGACTTTGGTTTTATTTATGTTTATATGTAGAGACATTTTATTACATAACAGCTTCAACGTATCTAGACATATCTGAAGTTCCTACGGTTTGTGGAGAATAGAACAAAGGGTTCTAATGACCTTGACGAGCTTTAAAGCCCTCCCCCCCCCACACACACACACAAAGAGAGAATAGAACAAGATCGTCCGCAAATAGCAATCCCGATATCTGTTTCTGTCCAGGAGGATCACCTATTGTTGGGGCATCTGTGGATGCCTCACGTAAGTTTTCTAATATGCCGTTAATAAATAATATAAATTACAACGGAGAGAGAACACATCTCTGCTTCACTCCCTGAGTTGCTTGAAAAGCTGGAGTTAAAATAGCATTATTTGTTTTAACGCATGCATTGTGAGAGCAATATAGGGTTTGCAAAGTACGTAGGAATTTTTTTGACACTCCCTTGTCCGCTAATTCACACAAGAGGATGTCTCTGTTCAGAGTGTTGAAAGCTTTCTCAAAATCTACGAACATGGTGTACAGATTTCCGCGTTTCTTTCGTGTTTCTCTCTCGGCTAACATGTCTAAAATAAATAGATTATCTATTGTACTGTTGTTGCTTCTAAAACAGGTCTGTAATGTCGAGAGTTCATTCTTTTTCGGGCCTGAGTTGTAATCTCCAGTATAGAATTTTGCAATAAATTTTCCCAATAACATTAAGTAGTGAGATTCCCCTAATTATTTGTATCTTTTATATTTCCTTAGTTTTTGTAAATAGGTTGTATGACAGCCGTTGTTCATGCGTCTGGAAAAAACACCTTCATCGTAGATATAATTTAAAAAATCGGTTAAAAATAACACAATATCATTGGTTAGTTCTTTAATAAATTCATATCTACTCCAGAGGTTGTTAGCGCACGTGTGATTAGCACTGTAAATCTTCGGTTCATATACCGACTCGTTGCCAACTTTACCTGGCCAAAAATATTGCATTAACAAACGTTCAACCGGATAGTGCTCGATAACACATCAATAATCGCAGAATCACATTCCATAGGGACTACTAACATTCTATGTCAAAGTAAATATTTTGGTCTTTTGTCTTTTCAAGTGAACAATATAATAAATTCAGTTACTTGCTGTTTACTAAAGGCGCTTTTTACTTGTCTACAAAGGATGGATATCGATAAAGATATTATTATTATTATTAAGGTAAACTTGATATGTAACATTTCTGACATTATACATTATAATAATTTCGCTCCCGATCCAAAATTAAAACATCTATCTATTGAATGATCCAAATTTAAACAGTGTAATATCAATATGATCGAGTAAAATGAGGATGATAGTATGATTTATGTGAAGGATCAGATTAAATACATACCCTATGTGGGATTCAAACATTGAAAATACGTCACCAGTATTACATAAATAACTATCTTATAATGGTTTTCTGTTTTCAGAAACAATAAGTATTTCTTTATCTTTGTCTTTTATTTGAGCCTATCATAAATTTTATAATTTTAACGACCTCTCAGACAATTTATCACAATATTTAATAAATGATAAAGTAATTAAATTTATCTCTGATTAAGAATCCCTAAACATTGGGACACTCCTCGAAATTTTTGATTTATGCTAGAAAATTCACTATTTGTCATCTGTAGATACTTTTTCCAATTTATAATTTTTAAATTTTAGTAATACATTAGATCTCATAAATTCAAATTGATGTTGGTTTTCATTCCAGATTGTTTCTTTAAAACTTTTTTCTATTTCTTCTATCACATATATCTAGCGCTTCAAACATCAAGTGTCTCTACCTTTACTGTCAAAGAGATATTTTATTTTTCTTCGTATTATTTTTTCTTTTCCTTCTGTGAACGTTCAGATCATTTCAATGAAAAACAAATTTTTAGTCTGATTTTGCAAGTACAATTAATATTACGGTTGGGAAAACCTGTAGCCTACTTATTTTCTGAAACTATGAATATTAATAATTTCAGTAAATGATAAAAATTTCCATTAAATTATTTCCTGGTTTCTAAGGAATAGTAATAAAATTTTTGAGAAAATAATGCTCCTAATTGAGAAACTAAGAACTTCAGTTCCTGATTTTTAAGGAAGATATGTAAAATATTTGAGAAAATAAGACTGCTTAGGATAAATTGATATAACAATTGATTAGATCCTTTGGATTTCCTTCAGAGGACACCAAGTACTAATGCTAAAGCAACTGATTTAAAAGATGTAGTAGATAAATTAAAACGTTTTTTTTAATTAGAAAAATATATTCCATTGTTACATGTTCTGGAATGCGTATATTTTATTATGCTTCCTCTAACGCAATGATTCGAGTGTTTATTGAATGTTTCAATAAATACAAGTAACCAAAACCGCTAATAGAACCATAGAGTTCTTGTAGGATTAAATCAGTTTTTGTGCAATTCAAGAAGGATTTTCAGTATCACTCATAAGGTTTTTGTAAGTAAACTTCTATATTAAAATTAATTAAAGGTGATAACAATTTTCACTCGGAGAAAACTGAAATGGTCGGGGTAAATTTTATGTACACGAATATTTTTTTCTCGGTATATAAACGTGCTGTGAATGTTAATAACGTGTTTTCCTCGTCATAATAGATGGGCTTCATTATTTGTGAACAAAAGAAACATTAATATGAAGTGGCTACAAGTTGATATGATTTAATACGCAAGCTTTTCGATGGTGTCGGCTACTATGCAACTGAATTACTGGGAGAGTTGCTTTTACATGAGATAACGACAGCGGTGGTCTAGTGGTAACGTCATCGCTTTCACGACAATAATGATCCGGTACGAATCCTGCTTGGTCGAATTAGATGAGGTTTTTGGCCTGGGTTTCCCTCTCTCCAGACAAATGTCGATTCGGTACCATTAAGTTCTCGGGCACCCCAAATGTCTCCTTCCCAACTCCCTGATTCAAGTCGCAGTTTGATGGGAGAACAGGCCTCGCTAATGGCCAGAACCTCGCCATAAGATATGAAATAAATAAAAACATACATTATGAATATTAAATGTAAAAGTATGTTTGTCTGTTTGCTGCCTAATAACGATTAAACCACTGAACCGATCGTGATTAAATTTGCCAAGGATATAATTAAGATGTTCAGGAAGAGATTAAGCTAATTTTTATTTTTAAGTGCGAAATGAAAAGGAAAAGAAGATAGAAAATTATGTTGATAATAAATATGAGTGAAATTTAAAAAAAGAGGTATATTCGTTTATGCTGCCTAAACGGTTAAAAATAAGTAGCAACTATGAATAGCAATATTGTTCGACTCAAAGATGTCTACAAAAACCCCGATGCACATTTCAAAGGTTAACCTAAACGATTGAAAAAAGTTATTAAAAATAGAAGTGTTAAAATAATTCAATTTAAGACAGTAATTTAAAAGGGAAAAATAGATCATCATCATATTTGATGGATTTTTCGTTTTGTGTATTTAGCAAAGATTTGAAACGTGTTTTAATCAAATGGTGTAGCTGCTCTGCCGCCGTTGTATCTTGTCTTGCCTTGGAAACGAGAAATCGATCGGTGCGGCTCCCGGCGGATGGGTTTGTTCTACCTAAGATAAGAAGGAACAGTCATGTAAAAATACTATTCAAAGAAGACTGGTTTGATATGTGTATTACGAGATCTTTCAGATAAACAGTGACATGATAAGTTCAGCACATGTGGGAGTTTAATACATTAACTAAGGTTGAAGTGATGGCTAGACTAATTGGTGACGTTTCGATTGATTTATTTCTCAGGGCTGGTTTCATCCGAAGATTTAGTCATTCTCGCTGCTGAAGGGGAAACTCAAAATGGAGTATATAATCAAATTTTGTATTAAAATTGTATCGTTCTGAATTTGTAAATTTTGAGTCTGGTACATATGTTTTTAAAAACTAGTAAGTAAAATTATTTCGATCCTACAATATAGATAGATTTAATTTTTTCCTCCGTCATACAAGATTGATCTAACAAATAAAAAAATTCCAGAAAATACCGGGTAATCAGCTAGTAAATAAATAAATAAATAATTAAAATCTTATCTGAATCCATAACAAACTCGATTTTCTTTTGCCGCAAATCCAACTCAACTCAGTGAGCAAGTTCTAGCGAACCATCCTCTTCTAACCTCGGTCCCATGTCAGAGCTGTAAACTTCTTATCGTTTTTAGTTTCACCAGTGTCTTCCCTTTCGCTCTTTTACTTTCTCGCAGCAAGACCTCGCACCCCACTGGCACTTCTCCAAGGAGATTGGGCTCATAACCTACTCACTGGATTCGTCCCAGAGGTGTCGTCAGGTGTCAACCTCTACGTGACTCAGTCAACCGTCCCGTCGAGTTTTCCCGGAACATGTCAAGCGTGTACGCGCGCGCTTGGGTGCGTGAGCAGTATAAAAACGAGTTACCTTGAGTGTCTTCTCTGACACTGCACAACCTCTGACCCCATCGGAGGAACATAGTCAGTCCTCCTGCAATTAGGGATCGTTTTTACGCTTTCGCATTATGTAAGATACGAAAACATTAGTAACCTCAAAATATTTGGTAACCATTGTTATGTTATTCATCAGAAAACCTTTCAACTTCAAGTTATTTTTGTGAGCATTTAAATTATAAAATATCTCCTTGCATCATTGTCCGTAGATAGTTCAGTGTTAATGGTCTCATTTTGTTACGCCTGTTTTATCGAGTGGGGCTCGTTTAAATCACAGATGCTTATTTTCGACTAAATGGAATTGGTATACACATTAGAGTACATCTAAATATCTTCAGTTCAATCAACCTTCAACTAACTTTTATTTTCTTTCTATCCTGTTAGCATTATGAATTTTTGACACGTGTTTATGCTCGTATATTTTTATACTATACGGCAGTATATTAAATACACAAAATTGCCAAAAATATAACCCTTATAAACCGTTTTTGATCCATCTTTCCGCTTAGTCTTAGGTTTGCTTGCTTTATTTTTGGAAGCAGATATTATCTTTAATACGTTTCTTGCGCACATTAAATAGTTGTCAAAATGTCTTATACATTTTTTATTTTATGAAAATTATGTTTATTCAAAAGTGTGAAGTGTGTTTACCTCGTTTACTAAACATCTGGGTTTTAGGTCTTACGTATTTTGAGTATTAAGTCGAGTTTAAATGTTTTATAATTTTAATTAGGGTGGGACTAACGCTCCAAGTTTGCCAAATCACTGAGATGTATAATTGCTTTCTCTATTTTTATTCTACTCGTTATGAAACAAAACAAAATAAATAATAATGATGAAAAACACATGATTTAATTTCTATCTATTAGTTAATAATATGGTAGGTACGTACAAACGATATTCAGGAACTCGCTTGACTCGTTAGAAATGCACAAGTGTATGTGAAAACATGACGGCCGAGCCCAACGGTTTCGTGATTTGTGCATATTATATCCGAAAAAGTGAAATATCTTTCTCAAATGTCCGGTAACCTATAGATAAAAGTGATGTAAAAAATACTACGGAAAATTTACTACAAAGCAAAGTAAACTTCTATCACTTTCGTAATTCAAATGTTTGTCTTATCTCCATAAAAAGCAATGTATTTCACTGTCAATAATAATTGCAATTATTTCTTTTAAATGGCCGGTGTATATTTTTCAAGTTAAAATTGCAGTAAGTACATGTTACTCTGTTTATTTATGTCTATTTGAGATATATTATTGATTTAATTCTATCTACGCTAGTACTTCCTTGAAGTGCAAGTAAATTCATTCACAAGTAAATATAGTTAGTACGTTTGCGAGAGTAGAACTAGGTTGTTTTTGATGATTCACTTTCGGCTGTCTTCTGCGAATTATGGCATGAAAGGCAAGAATAATATACTTCTTTTACTGATCATCCAAGGTATAGATTTGAATTTCTCGTATGTACATATTTCTCGAATGTTAAATTACATTCCAGAAATTAGAATTTTCCTTTTGACGTTCGAACAACTATTTCGTTATTAAGAAACAGAACATTTATTTATTCGTGAGTTAATGATTATGGTAATTAAGTATAAAAAACAATTTTCTGAGTCCTAATAATTTTCTAGAAATTTTCGTTATTTTAGAATATACACTATTTATGTCGAATGGCTTTTAAACAATTTAACAAGTTTCTACTATTACTCATGTATTTCGTTAAAATGATGTAAATTTATATATACACATGACTGATGTCTAACATTTAATTATTGGCTTTTTTATATTACACATTATTTGTACATTTTCTTTGTAATTATTAGTTCATGAAAGTACTTCTTTAATTAAATTTGATTTAAAACTAAATATAATCTTGGTTTTGAGAAAATTTCGTACAAGTTGCCGTAGGTTCTAAAATTCACAATGCTTTCTTTGTACGTGTATCATATTAAATTAATTTCACTCAAAAATCTCCGAGAAAGAACCAAGAGAAAATTCTAAGTAAAGACCTAAGACAGCTGATATTAATTATTCTAACGTTCAATACCTGAAAAGCTTTTCGTATTTTTGCTCAGTCGTTAGCTACAAGTGCAACATCCATGAATGTGGGTGGAAAAATAATAGTTTTAATGAAAGGGAAGTCGAAGATGACACAAGATTGCATCTCATCTTATTTCAAGTCCATAAATCCTTACTAATGCTATAAATGCAAAATATTTTTTGTGTATATTGCTTAAATGTTGTGATAATCTTATTTTAATTTGTTTTCTTTCTTTCTGGGCTGTATTTTGTACAAAGCACAGAACTTACTGCGTATTACACCACTTAATTTCGATAATCGATTCTCAGGACTTTTTAATTTCTTATATACGTAGTATATAGAAAGCATTGTAATTGTGAATAAATTTGAAAGCAAGATTTCGACGGAAATATTCGTTTTGGTGATTCCTGATTCTGAAGAAAGTGTTTTTTGCCATAATGTCCGTCCGTCTGTCCGTCTCTGCGCAGCGATCCTGAGTAAATGGATGAATCAATTAAATCCGTATTTCGTATTTGCAGTAGAATTTACTTGTTGTCGATGCACGTGCTCTAATTTCTTTTTACTTTACAACAAAGGGTACTTCTCATGAAGGTCAAAGAACTCTTCTGTATATTTCTCAAAAACGACTCCAACTATTTTGCTTAAATTTTCTGAACGTTAAGTACAATTAGTATGCATTACATCCGCATTAACGGTATTTCGCTTGAAAGTTTGGTATGGGCGCTGTAAATAATTTCTGTCTGCTACACTTACACATTAGTTTACTGTTTCAAGAAGCTTGAAACACATTTAGCAGTGTAAGGAAACTAATCAGACGTAGAATACACTTTTCGTAAACCGAAATGAAAGATATAATGATAAATAGGAGGACGGCAAACGCACAGCAGATACGAAAATTCATCAATTTCTGTCTACAACGAAATAACACTTTTACGGTATTATAAGACTTTGAGCGTGAATAGAGCACTGGGAGACGACAAAAATATAGTGGACCACGCCAGAAATGACCCTTTCACTATATAATTTTTTCTCACTTATGCTGCAGACGGAGTAACGTAAATGAGAAAGTATGTGCAATGGTTTTGCACTACTAGTTAGGTACGTAGTATAACTGGTAACTATTAGAAATAATGCATAGAAGGCAATTTGAAAGGTTTAAAATATTTTTGAATGATCTACAGCTTTAAAAATTACAAATAAGGGTATACTTTGAATTTTTCAATGAAACAAAATCGCATAATAATTTTTTTAAAGCACAACTATATAAAAAGGTTTCTTTCAATAAATTTATTCTTTCGACGTACATAATAAATTCTTCAGGTGAAACAAGTTCAGTCTAATTGCAACAGAAAAATGTTTTGCGCATTCAGTAAATGTGAAACTTGGTCGTTTATATTGTCTTAGTCTCCGGTTTCAGTGGGTCCCTCTTTGAGTGGTATCAGCTTGCCAAGTGTCAGTACTAGTTGACAGAGTAAACCAAAAATACTTCTTCGGTGCATTGTACACTTGATTTAATTTTGCTAAGAAAACCAAGTGATCTTCAATAGTCGTGTAAGATTTTTTTCATTTTTATTTTCATTGGACGTTTACCTTTGGCTACCTTTCCTCCAACACTGTCATTGCAAGGTTTCTCGTTGCCTTTCATATTTCCCTTTTGATTCAATGCCTTTCGGTAGCATTTCTTGGCCTCGTATCTTAGGAGTTACAGTCACCGCCCCGGGGAGACGGATGCTTCGTCAACTATCTTCTTGTTCGTTGTCATAAGTATCATGTTTAATCCAGTTCTCTTCTTGTCTTGTCTCTTATTAGATTATCTCATTTGCAATTGTCTCTCAAAGCAGTTTCCATTATTCTTCCCTTTTTCTGTTATAATCCCCCTTTGTTATAAAAATTTTTAACTAGCAGTATTATACGTGTACATCTTTTAACTTTCGTGGCTTTTTATTATGTTTCCATTTCGTATTTCAGATTTCTTTCAAATGCCTCGCATAGTCTGCCGTTTCCTTCCCGTAGTCATAATTTTAGAAATCGTGTCCTGCTGTTTACTGCAAATTTTCGTACCCAAAACCGTCTTCGATTTGTATTGAACCCGCTCCCTGGAGCTCATGCGACCCAGCCATTGACATAAAAAACTATCAACAATATTCTTAATAGTTCTGTTACTCTTCGACGAGTAGCAATGTGTAGATTTTCCTTCGTGGTCTTTGTGTTAAATTTATTTTTAATGGAATTCACAAAATATGTGGAAGAGAAAAAGTCCTTCATCTGAAGTGCAAGTGCAATTACTCAAATTATTTTATTAAGTCAGAAAACTGAAATAATGTTTACATATAACTATAATTTAACTTATGTACTCTAGTTATGACCTAGTTATAATCAAGAATATAATCGTACTCCCGGTATTTCGAAATGTAGCAGTAGGTCGCGACAGATGTTCCGACGATCCTTGCTTTATAAAGTATTACATTTGCTTCGATATACTGAGAACAAGAAAACTATAGAAACACAATGTTACTACGCTTGTGTGAGTGACGAGGGTCGTTAAGAGGCATATCGGCGGCTATCTTATCGAGAGTTGCTGATAAAGTAATCTACCTGCCGCATGCCGTTGGAAGCAATGAAACCCAATCCGCTTGCTGTACCTCGAGATATTTCGAGGTTCAAGGGTAACCATACTATTACTTGTTCCTGTCCTCTTAAGCTCACTAATTATCATCATCCTCTCTGAAAGCTCTACTGGACGCGGATCTCCCTTAATCTGTTTTACCAGTTAATTCCTGATTTGGTTTAATCCGAGTGAGTGGGCAGAATTAAACATCGTCTCCAGTTTCCGTTGGTTACTTAAGCATCCTTGATTATAGGATACTTGGCAATCAGTAAAGGAGAGAATTTAATGAAAGTATTACTTTATTTTTGACAGATAATGCGAAATCATTCTACACCAGCGCTGTCTAACTGGATGTCCGCGAAACTTTTTTTATGACTCATGACTTATATTACATCAAATTTTTTGTATCGAACGTTGGGAGGCACAACTTTGTGTCATGTATCTATGATGATATTTGTCGGGTCAGGTCCGGTGAGAAAAAAGATAAGAATGTGTGTAATTACCCCGTTGTACATTACAGTATGAAAATATATTATTATAATACTAAATATAATATATTATTATAATACTAAATATAATCTATTATTATAATACTACTATTTCACTCTTCCTGCTGAAAACACAATAAGTTTGTTGATGAGAATAAAAATATCATGTTAAAAATTAACAAGTGTGACTTATTAGTTTTATTCGACGGGCAACATTTTGCTAGAACCTATCCAATGCCGGCCCAATCGACCAAAAGTGCATAGAACTGGCCCGCGGACTAAGATAAGTTGGACAGCTCTCTTCTACACAATTCGTCCTTGCTCTTGTTCTTCTATGGTTGTTGCCTGCAAGTCTTGACTTACCCCAGCGACGACGACGAGGTTCCATGACGTAACTCTGTGCCGAAATTATTCATAACCCAAACGCATGATATAATGTAAATTTGTAGAAAAATTATGGTTGATGTCTTTGAAACTTTGAACAATTTATATATTTTTAATGATGATTTCGATATTAGAGTTCCGTTGAATATATTTATCGAAGTAGCATTTTTACATCGAAATAGCATAGCATAAATATAATATTTTTATCGAAATATATTATAATTGAGAATTTTTATTTGTGTGCTATAGAAATGTATTTTATACGGTCACTGTACCAGAATAAACATTAGAAAACTTGCTTAGCTAACCTTTGAAGCAGGTGGATTACGTATTATATACATTTTTCATCCCCTTCATTGTTTTATAAGAATATGTTTACAACACTTTATATATGAAATACTTTTCATTAGTTGTAATAACTTCAATTTCATACACCTTAAATCAATCCTTAAATAAACGTTCATTATTTTCCCAGGAAGGTACGTGCAAATCAAGGTACTACAATTTCGGAAGGTATCAAGTACTTCCGTTTTTTATTCTCTCAACTAATTGTTTAGTTTCAATTTTCATAAAAGAAATATTCGTACACTGCAAATACGTAACTTAGTATCATACTTATCGCAAAAGTAATTTCTGATGTTTCTGCTATACTTTGTTTGAATTTTGTGTTGGCAATCATACAAATAACGAACTAGCGAGAGAAAATGTAACATGCAGGATGAATGATGTTGGATCTTCAATTATTTATTTTCACACCTACGATCAATTACTCTGTCTGAAAATATGAGGTTTATTTTAAAAAACCCAATCTCATTACATACTGGTCCGGGACAAACTGCGTCGTACTAGACGAAACTGCAAATGGTTAGGTCTTCATGATGCGACCTTCTTTAGGTCTATGTCCGAATCGAACAGACCTAAGTTGCTGTCGTACTCTGCTATGAAAGTGGTATGCACAGGTAACAGTTTTTGTAAAATCTATACTGTTTGCTCTACGCGTCAACTTGATCACCAATTGAGACATCTTCAAAATGTGTTCCTTTTTGCAAAATAAAATAAAATTTATTTCATAAAACATTAAAAATATATTAATATAAGTATATCTGTATTTCTCGTTTCGGCTAACTAAGAACCACGATGACGAGGGTTAGTAAGGCTCAGTTGTGTGTGAATTTTCTCACTAGACTCATCGTGACACATTTTGGGGGGACCAGCGCCTAGATATAATCTAAATTTGTCTCCGAGTATTATAACTGCGGTTGTAAGCCAAAGTTAAATGAACTGAAACATAGAAACGAGAAGATACAAAATGATGATCCCACCGGTAATTGAACCACTGGGATGCCTTGGGGATGAGCAAACACGCTAACTCCATGGCCTCTGAGGGGTTTTTATTAATGAATATAAAAATATTTTCCAAAAAATATTTTTACAAATTTAGCACTTCAGAAGACAATTATCATCAAACCTACATTTGTTATTTACTTAATTTTGAAATGAAACTTATTTTGAAACATGAACTTATCAGTTGTGTATGTTAGGTTCTTAATCATACCTTAACGATAGACGTACATAATTGTTCTATAATTCGTATAATATATATATATATAT
>NNCF01125876.1:105155-128985 GCA_002313205.1 Laupala kohalensis | reverse complement strand
TATATAAATAATTAATATTGTTTGTGTATTTTTTTTTTTTGGTTGACACGTTAAATCGTAAAGAGTAAAAGGGCCATCGGTTGTTGTTTTTGTCATATGGACGATAAATTTTCAGGATAACATATCGGCTTCGTCAAATCACACATTAATTATCTGGTATCAATGATAACTTCTCTGGTGGTAACTTAAGCTTTTATATACGTTTCGTGTAAATCTCGTGACTGCGGCCCCACAGCTATTGTTGAAAACTAATAATTATTCGTTTGATGGGAATGATTGTCACTCAATGTTTTTCTTTCAGTTTTATTGACCAGAGGAAAGCGTTATCAATGATTGGTTGTTTATATCCACAAATGTCTTTCTTATGCTTTAATTTTTAAGGTATTTCATCTGTTTCAAATGCTTCTTTCAGCATTGTATTCACTATATATGTATTTTTTCTAATTTATAAGATCAGAAAAAATAAGAAAATAGTTTAAAGAATTAGATAGAAGAACTTAGAGTCTCATCCTGTAAAATCAATTTTCGTTCTTGATTATTAAGTTGCCTGCAGTGACTAATTTTGTAAAATACTTATAGATAGAAATTAATTTCTTTTCATTCGTTTTTAAGATATATGTGGTAAAATTTGTAGATAATCAATTCTATTTCACCTATTAGACACAAAAACATGAAATCATAAATAAAAGTTAATATACTCGAAACCGGGCGCTCAGTTATCTTGCATGACATTCGTGATAACACGTCTGCAAATTATGTGAAGATGTTGGTGCAGAGCATGATTTCTTTGAAGACTTTTTCCTAGTTTGTACTGTTGTAGGGTTAAACTTGAAAAAATGTGATGTTATCTTTTGAAAATGATACACGCGGTTTAATTTTTATATTCACACNATATATATATATATATATATATATATATATATATATATATATATATATATATATACACATACATACATACATTGTTTAGTACCAAGTTGCAATTTTAGCTAATCTGATGAACACTATGTGGACCTAGTTCTAGACGTCCTAGATTGTGTTCATCTGCTCTCACATCTGTATTCAGACGTGCAAGAAAACGTTTCAAAGATAGGTAAAATATCGGAAAGAGCTGGACTTAAAATGAACATAACTGAAGATCTCAAAGTCCATTGATAGTACATTGAAAATGGGAATTCTTTTACTCACAATCCATAATCAACTTATTGAAAATGTGAAATCTAGGATGTAAAATAAATGAGGGAACATAGGAAGATGTTACATCTAAAATTGAATAAGCGAATGTAGTGTTTGTCCAGATGTATGCAAAATGGAGAAATAGGTAAATCTCGAGGAAAAGTAAGCTAAATCTTTTTAACGCTCTAGTTAAACCGGTTTTTTTATATGTATAAGGAACCTGGACCATAAATAACGAAACCAGAATGAATCTATAAATTTTTGTTAATAGAAGTTTGAGAAAGATTTAAAACATTCATTGGACCAAGACAGTAAGCTCTTTGGGAAGTGAAGAAACTGCCAGCAATTCGGGTATGGTGGACGACTTTCACCGATTCCCCATGCTCAAGACAAAAGCCAACAGGAGTGAAGAAGAAGAAGATGATGATGATGATGACAACTTAGTGTTAGTTTCAATATTTTTACCACAATGTTAGGAGAGCAAGCTTAGTGAGTCTGTACAACATACAAGCAGCGATTTCGGTCAATTTTTTTGTAATTCTACAAAAAATGGTCGCATTAAAGATAATATTTGGAAAGTTGCATGTACAAACTTATTTTATACCTCAGTGAGTAAAGTATACATAAAGAAAAAAAAGAATAGCTAATGTCATAAAATAGAAATACACTGATTATATTTCATCAGTAACACGAAATTTTAAAAGTATTATTTACTATTCATAATTTTGAATCTCTTGATGTCGAATAAAGTCAAGGGGAAATGTGTTACTAATTCTGAAAGACAGGTTGAAAGTATTTTTATCTTAGCAATATTGTTTTCCAACACACCTAATCACTTTGTATTTCTTTTTGTAACTGCATCAATAAAGATTTTAGTTACGTGTTACTTTTTATGATTTTCTGAAACACGTTTTTAATTCTGATAAGGTATGTTCAAGAGCAAAAATCAATGTTGGCTAAAGTAAATAGAATATATCAACCTCTGTCCCGATATCAAAGGACCGATGACTAAGCATTCTAACTAATATATGAGTGTCTCAACTTCAATAATTATAATGTTTTCCACTCTTTTGAACAGCGGATATTTAATAAGTCTTCTACCATAATATATGAAACACTAAGGATTAATCTATATTACAGTCTGTTATATATTACTTGACCGTCATAATTCTTTAGTTATCGATTATTGGACGCTATGGACAATTTGTATTATTTATTTATTTATTGAATACCTTCTATGAGCTACATTACACTACGAATGGTATTATATAATTTTTCAGAAGATCATATTTGCATTCTTAAACTATTCTTAAAATTTACGGGTTCAAGTTCAATCGAAAGAGATGTGTGAAGTTTCAAAATATCGAAAATAATAGGGTTGTAAATACCGGATGCTTAACTTCTCATTAATTTCGATTATTGAGAAGCCTAAAATGTATTCAAACTAGTTACGTAAAAATACTTATGCGTCTTTTCTTCATGTCTGTAGCGTGCCCGTTGCCGAACTCTCTCAAAACAATTAGAGACTGGGTAAATTTTATTTAAAAGATAGGATAGGATATAATTTTGGAAAAATTTAATTTACTTTGGGTAAAATTAAAATATACAAATTATAGCAGTGACATTTAGATAAATACGCAGGTTTTATGCCTAAACCTAACATTTTTTACGACTAAAGACGATTTAGTACCATAAAGCAAACCAAAAATTAATTTTATTTGTTGAATCTGGAAACATGATTGCATAGTGGTAAATTTTATTAACCTGCTTCATAAATTTTGTCTTTGCTTCATAAGTTTGAAGTTTTTGTGAGAATTCTTAGAATTTATCAAGACGCGATATTGGATTCTGTTCCTTACCTCAACTGAGACCAAGTGTTTTGGAAAGGATCGAAAGACTGTCACTTGATACGACCTTTTATGGTCTGAGCAATTCATGAATTTCAAACACAATAATCTACCTTAATGTGTTACTTGTTGTTCAATGGAAGACCAATATATTTAAATCCTCTCACCTGACCATGCATGTCAACAGTTTTAAAATATTATGTTGGAATCTGAAAGCATTTATGAAAGCACTTATGAGACATTTTGTTTAGAATAAGTTTGTTTAGAATAGTTTCATAAATTAACATTTCATGGAATATTTAAACACTTCTATCTCACAAGAAAATAGGATTTAAAAAAATCTGAAATCCTGTTTCTTAAAATTATTAACATTTTCCATATCATAAGCTTGAAGAGCGCTGAACTTCATGAGACGCGTACTTAGAAAAGGGTAATCGAAATCTAAAAGCTTGGCATACACTTCATTAGTCCGACGTATACTGGGGTACGGTTCCGCTTGCTGGGATCCGTAAAGGGAGGGTCAGATAAATGAATTAGACCGGAGACAAAGGAAGGACGCAAAATTTGTTACACGTAATCAACACGTAATATTGATTTAGAGTGAGTCACATTTTCCAATCGAAGAATGGTCGCGCGTCTTTCTGCTTTCTTTGAAGCCTACATGGGAGAGTCTGCGTGGAAATCAGTGAACGCTAGGCTCCACCAACCGAACTACATTAGTCGCGGCGACCACAATCGTAAAATAAAATGTAGGAAACAGAAATCGGATATTGGTAAATACTCCTTTGTAATATAACCATTGTAGACTGGAATAACGTACCTGCAACAACACTTACGAACCAAAAAATGTAAAAAGTCTTTCCGCAACCGTCTTTTTGCTTCTTCAAAATAGGAGCACATGTTAAGTGCAGTGCACAGGTGAATAAAGACTGAGGGTATAGAAAATGCTCAGAGCGAATAGTAATGTAGTGCAGTGATGTGAAGTGTGCGTGATTGTTCACAGCAATCCTACTTTTTATTGTTATTAAATTCTTTTAATCATATTACAGCAACTATTTTTACGTTAAGGGAATAGGAGAAGCAATTATATATGTGTATATATTGGAGTTTGATTGTACGTATGAGTGTGTGTATTAACGAAAATGTATTTGTGTACGTATATGAATATATACACATGTGAGCCCCATTTGTATTAATAATTTCTTACATGTAATTTTTTCTCGTTTCTTGTGAACTAATTTTCTAAGAATTTATTCCGTTTGTGTGTGTATTTTATAGATATTTGGGCAAAGATTTGTTATTTGATTTCTTATTATTGTATTGTGTATACTTTTATTATGTCTTCTTTCCCATCTGCCACCGAGCATTACTAAATTGCAGATTAATAAAATATTATTATTATTATTATTATTATTATTATTTTTATTATTATTATGGATGCATTTCTTCAATTTGAGACTCGATTTCTGTTTATCTCCTTTTTGTGCTCAGTGCAGCGGTGATTAATTATTTGTTACCGTCGCGACGCAACACTGTAGTAAAAGCCATTTAATTTCTAAAAAATTTGTCGACTAGCAGTTGTCGCGCTCTGTGGAGTTCGACGCTAACTAGCATGTCCAGAGACGCGCTTCCTGTCATAAGACGCCTCTCCAACGCGCTTGTTGCATCAAGGTAGGAAACACTACGTTTATTTGCCCAGCTCTATGGGTTACAAAGGAAGACAACATCACCTTTAGATCTGCATCAAGAGTTTTAACCTGTTAATCTAGATAGTTTTATAATTATCACAAATGTCAGTATATGTCATATATGCAGTTTCTCCTCTATTTTCTAGATAAACAAAAATGTTCAAATGAAGTTTTCAAATATATTTGCGATTTGTAGAAACTATGTTAATATTCTAATTTTAATTTTATCACACGCAACTAGCAAACTGGTGAACATTATTTGTTATTCAAATATTGACATACGGAAAAAGTTCGCGATAAATTGAAATTATCAAAACAAAATTAAAAAGTTGAAAACAGTTGTAAAAAAACACTTACTTGCAAAAAAAATGTTGGCCTTGATTCTTTTATATCATGAAAATGGTATCTAGGAGTCGATTAATTATCTCGTTGCTGGGGAACATAATGTCCATCCAGAAATATAACCCACTAAACATTAAGAGTAAAATGGTTTTCAGGATTTGTATTTACTCATTTTATCTGATATTAGTTTGAAGATCATTAATTCTACGTACAATTATGTTTATCAGTAAACAAAGTACGTTTAATTACTGAGTATGTTGAATATAAATTTAAATCAATAATAAGGGAAACTTAATTGAATTTCGTAAAAACCATGAAGAAGTAGGAAATATCAATTTTTAATACCTATTTGTAATTTTTTACGTTTAATTATTACGCATGAAAATTTATATCATAAAATTTTTCTTTCAGGTAATAGAAAATTTAATGCTTTATCAAACGAACTAGACAAACTACTCGCTTGTTGCGCTTTGTATAGTTTTAAGATAAAATGTGATAAATTTTATTCAAGAGAAAATATCGAATTTAACAATGAATAACTTAAAGTAAGACACAAAAACAATATAAACTCACTCCGAACAAGAACTCGATACACAATGAAAAATGTCGGTTAAAAGTTATTTCTTGGCGAGAAATGCAAAAACGTTATGAGCAGTTCCACAGAGAATATCTAATGAAGAATATGTTACGTAAAGTAAGACAGCCAATGCTGAAAATGGATTAACAAATACTGCCAATGTCTCATATATTTGCATTAGTAAGTTATTAAACAGCTTTTAAACAAATTGAAATTTGTTAGTTGCTGACATTTGTATTTGACAATTGTTTCGAGATAGGATTAATTTTTTTCTCAACTATTTAAAAACATCTGGTCCCTGAGTGATTGGGATAGGTTGTTTGGTAAAACACTGTATTGGTGGATAATGATTTATTTCAAACCCTGAAAATGTTGTTGTTTCAATGACTTTCATGAAGATAATAAAATTAATTAGAAATTTCACCTATTGCGGTTTCAATTTGCTTCTGTGCACACCATGACTGAAATAGCGCAATCTTATTCTAGAACTAAAATCTTCAAAACATCACTTATATCATATTAAAGTAATAGTAATTTTAATTCAAGAGAGTGGAATGATATTTCACTGTTGGTAATTTTTGGTCAGGATTTCAGGAAGTTGAGATGTAACTCTTAGGGCATGAAGTGTGGTTAGTTTTAACACATTGCTAATTGTTTTGCGAGTTATGGATCTAGAATTCAGGGAGAATGTGCTCCCGTTAAAGGACAAATGGGAATCGTGCACTACCGTAACGAAATTATCTGTTGAGTTAAATTATTATTACTATAAATGTAATTTTTAGAAAGAAACACGTCAAGTTGTCTTCAGCAAAGTATATTAAATGTAAAATATATAGTCTCAATATTGCATCGTTTCAGTATGAGGAGGGAGAGGTGAAATACCCTTTCATTCCTCTCCTGGATCCGCTAGTAATATTACTCTTTGTAATACAAGTAGTTGTATTTTTTGAAAAACATTAATTCTGTTTCCAAGGAGAAACAATTCATATAAAATACTCAGAGAGATAAAACATGGTAACAGCTATGATTTTCATATATAAAGAAAGTGGGAGAGTTTCTTTCCCTAAACATAACCACATTGATGTACGTATGAGTAGATTGTTGAGGTACTCCGGTTCGACTAAAACCATGTGAAAATCTCTGTGGAATGCCGTGGGAATAGATTGAGCTAGTATGTTAAATATTCAAGCGACATCTGAACAGAACCTGTGATTTGCACTAGTGAATCTACCTAACATAGTTTTTAGTACTCATACAATGTTTTGAAGATATGGAAATTAGGAACGAAATCAAACCGAAATCTATACACAATCAACATACTCCTTCTACTTTTTACACTTGATCTGTAATATGAGTACGTGTTTCCGGATAACCAAGTGCAATTTTGTATTTTTCTGCATGAAGATCACATGGTCGAACAAGTATAACTACCACTTTACTTGATTTCTCTCATTTAATTCTCCTAATCTGATTTCTTTCACATGCAACTAAAACAGAGATTTTGTTTGTAAACATTGCATTTGTCTGAAATGACATTTCTGAGTATGTGTCTAAAGGTGAAGTCATGTGAATAGTTCAAATGAGATAATTTAATTTAGCATTTATACGTGAATCAATGAGTGAAGTTTACAAAAAGTCTCAGAAATTTCCGTTTCTGGAAGCTGTACGTTTTGTATGAAGTAAAAAAACCGTATGAAGCAAAATAATAATTCAGTAAATTATAAATTGGTTATTTATCACACTCTTTACTAAGAAATTCATTTGGTGTACCTTATTTGTGGCACTTATTCATATTCATGAATATTTCTTCAGTACAACAAAAATGTTCAGGTAATATTTCAGTTTAGATAAGTACAATTCTTGGTTTGTTTAATCGGAGTTGTTGAGTACTATATGAAAGAATGAAAGGAAAAGTGTCCATTGTATTTCTTTTGCAAATAGGTCGTGAGTGCGATCACACTGTACTGTGGAACGAGGCGTGGGAGGGTGCGGTGGGGTCCGAAGAGGGTGCCTTGTGGGACGCCAACACCTTCCAGTCTCCGCCCCCACCCCCGTCGCAGTCACCGCATCCCTGATTCACATGGCGCACGTGCCACGTCCATACCCAAATCCACGGCGACGGCGAAATGTCCCAGAAACAAAATCGATTATCGGATAATGCTTCGACTCATAGTGGGGCGACCCGAGCATCGATTGATAGCCTTTTATCGAATACTGGGATCACCCATGAATCAATTCGAAATGCGAGGGTAAGAAAGGACAAATATATTAGGACCATCGTTTTTGTGAGACAAAATGGAATGGAATGAGAATAGTGAAAACATCTGTGGCATGCCATGGGAATGGAATGGATAGGTTGTAACGCCTTCCATCTTGAGATAGTAGAACACAAATCTGGCTATTTATTCCACATGTTTAAAGGTTGTATTTGTTTAGCGCGTCTTGATAAGGTTTCTAAATTACTCATCGTTTTTTAATTATGTTCCAGAATATAAAGTTTACTAATTCATTCTTCATTGATGTTTATTATGGCATATTTAGGATTGTATTTTCTGAAGATTTTATATTAACAGTATTGATACAGGTTAGTCACTGTATTCACATTTACTCTCCCCACCCCTCAATATATCTCATCGCTGATCTGTTCTATACTAATAGTATTCAGAAATTCTAATGTGTCAGTTAACCTTTTAACTCTTGGTCACATTCTTCAAACAGTAATCAATTGTCACTTATAATTTTCTCAATGAAATCAATATTGTTTGTTAACCTTTCTCTAAACAGTAGAAACTGTTAAATAATTAAATACCATCCTTAAAACAGAATGTGAAAAATGATTAAAACTACTGATGTACTGAGGAAAGAAAGCTGGAAATTGGAGATATAAATTCTTTGCCCATCGGATTGTCTGTGGTGACGCACCGAAGAAATCGTCAGGTTTTCTTTGTGTTTATGAACTCGTTGACACGGCCAAATACTCACTATTGCCATCACGTACTGGCGTTGGACACGATCAAAGGTTCTAGTGATGTGACGGTATATATTGAAGCGTTACAACGCCCTTGAGTATTGGCCCACATCGTGTAATCTAGTAGATTGGAAATAATGGTTGATGACAAGAAATCCGATATAGTAACAATTTGTAAATGGTGTTTGATCTGTCAAAACCTGTGATGTCCTTCTAGATTAATCAGACAGCGTTTTCACATTATCCTACTGAATAAATGAGATGCCGAGTAATCATTGAAAGGGATAATATATAGAGAGAAAGCAAAATTAAAGATAATTCATGTAATTATTGACGTCATCACGTGCTTTGGAGTAGCGAAAATAAATTGATTATTTCCTCTTTTGCTTTCCTCTTTCGAAATAACTAATTTTTTGATATTAGTACTAGAAGAAAAATTACATTTAATAGGCTAATAAGTACATAGAATATGCACATATGTTCATAAAATTAAGAAATTAATTTTGTGTGTAAAAGAAGAATTCATTTACAATAAATTTCTGTACTTAAAATCCATTATTTTCGTTATCATTTGGTAAACACAACGCTTCATTAGAATTTTCAAGACGTCAACCTAATGTTTCACATTTGCTATTATATCTTCGAAGTATTGTTTTGATATTCTGTCGTAATGTTGCATATGTTTATCGCTCTATTTGTTTACATATAACGCGCTGTTATATGAATGGAATAAAAAAACAATCTCGATACAATTCACAGTTTTTGAAATTGGATGGTATGTTTGTTTTAACTTATGCAGTTCTCGTATGCATTATAAATATAGTTAGTGTAGAGGACATACCTCTCAAATCACTTGATGGATAAAAATTTTAATTAACGACTGAAGTAGTTCATCTCGACACATTTGATGAATTATACGAACGTGTTATAGTAGAGTATTTTTTGCTGAATTTTAGAATGTTTCAATTGAATATTTAGAGATTACCTCGCCGTAGAAGATATATTTTATTCTTGTAGTTGTAATATGTATTGTGTAAGAAGCAGTTATTTACTCTCCGGTAGCACACGAGGGATCTTTGTATGAATTTCAACCAAACACCGCAAAGAGTTACAAATCATGATTGAATGAGTGAAGCGACATTTCATTATCTGCTAATATATTCATTGCTTGGTAGTGTATTAATTTATTGGTGGGATTTGTTATCACTAACATTACAAATTTTCCTTATACCTCAATATACATTTTATTCTAATAACTATGTTAACGGAAATAAGGCATGTAAATGGAAAATATTCTAAGAACCAAACACACAATTTTACGGGAAACACAAAAAAGGATAAAATGCCATAATTGATTAAGGTTAGGTCGAAGTTTGAGCCGATGCGGGTTGCATCTTGAGAAAAGAACACGAAATACCTGACCTAAAAATTGGGTTATTACTATTAACATTGGTTTTCTTGAATTATCTGGAAAGGATGAGGTAAGAAGGAGCATAGTTAATTATTTACATGATTTATTGGAGTGTTTTTGTATTGGTATAGAGCAATATGATGTAGATCAATTTAGTTTAGATGAAAACTGTAGAGGAATTAAATATCATTTGCATTGTTATTTGGTGTTTAAGGATAAAATTTTATTTACTGAAGTCCGAGCTTGGTTGTCTTCGTAGATTACTTGTTTTACATTACAACTAATGGTGCTTAAAAAAATATATTTTCTACAAATTTGTGGTGTTATGTTGCAAGAGTTGTAAGTGCCAAATAATAAAAATATGGAGAATGTTGTTAGTACCACATGTGACAAAAAATGCTCTATCACTAACAGTATCTAAAATAGTGAACATATCACGCCTGATAACCATAATTTTACCTGACGTTACGACAAATTATTGAAAAAATAATAAGAGAATATATATTATAATATTGATTTCCCCGACTGTTATTCAATAATACGTTTAGTTACATGACGATGTACACTACCACGCAATCTATTGACCTTCATACCAATTAAAATAACAGAGGTACTTACACCGAATACCACAGCACTAACGTTGTCGAGGTTTATTTCGTTATGAAGAAGCATTCGTTTTTGGCACTTAGAACCTTTTTATATTTACTTGTCTCTATTATGCTCCTTTTGTAAATAATATTAATGATTTTAATGTCATATAAATAAATTTATTGTCAAAAAAGAAGTACAAACTGCGTATGACCACGTGGAGGACAATAAACTAATTTACTGTTATTAATCTGCTGCCTATAAATAGGAGGCAATATGATTTATTAATCTCATGCCATCGTTTGACAACGTTCGTATTACTCTCATGATATAAAATAGAACCATTGGAATAGATGAAATGTCCTCAATACTACTTTCAATTTGCGCCTCATACGAAGAGAAGTTTATACAGTATATTTTAGTGGAAACATTATTACTAAAATTGATGGAACAAAATGTTCTCCATGTATCAATATTTACCCGGAAGAAATGAATCCCGTACTCTCTTTGATATCTGGTAATAGCGTGTTTTAATTATAGATGAACAAACAAAAACTCATACTTTGCTGTTTATTTAGTAATATCTCTTGCTCTTCCTAGTTTGATACTATCACACTTATAGCTTCGCGGGACAGCTTAGAGAGTTATCTACCCATTTCTGCTTTTTCCAAAACGTGATTTGCAAGGTGCACTGCACACCGATGAAACGCATTTCATAAGAACGTGTACATTGGTGAAACCACATCTTATAATATAATTTTATGTTTAAAAATTAATCAAAGTTCTAATTAATGTTAAAATTTAATTGCGAATTTCTAAAAAAAATTCTTGTGGACAATCTCGTGGATCATCAGGATCGCTGATTTAGACAAAGCAAAATTTCTATCTTATCTCTTAGTAGAACTTTCACAGGTACTTCTCCACTGTTTCTTCTATCTTTATTTGAGTTGAATTATATCTTCCGAAATTCATTTCTGGTTTTATTTGAACTCTAAAATCCAATACAATCGTCGCGTTACATGAAACGCGTTTCCATGAATCGATTTTGGTGCGTTTCATCCGCGTGCATCGCGCCTAATGGATGATCCGCATGTACACAAATTTAGGTCAATATTTTCCAATTTTAGCTGTTCCATTTGTAAGTTTTGCACAATACACACATCACTTATCAAGTGCTCTACATTCGTTCTATTCGTTGAAAAGTGATGCAGTAACTTTTGTACTTATCCATGTAATTATTTAAATACATGACGATTTTAGCCGACAGCTAATTGTGAATTTTTCTTTCTTCCAGCGTTCGGCAGCAGATACTCGGCGTGGTCTCACAGACAAGTTTCATCAACCTCATGAATCGCTAAAGGTGAGTAATGAAACCTATTTTATTATGGTGTTGAGTGATCTGAAAATTGTGTTCAACCTATTTAACGGAATAAAAATAATCTAAGTTTGCATAACTGATATAGACTTTTCTGGAGGTTGTGTTTTACCAAATACCATTTCAGATGTTTCTCATGCACGTTTGAAAGTCTCATGCACGTTTAAAAGTTTAAAGTCTTAAGTTAAAACGAGTTGAGTAAATGCAACTTCATTGCATGGAGACGTTCAGATGACCCACAAGCAGTTCCATACTTGGATTCTGTTTTCGATCTTTCTATCAAATTTATCATTAACATATCTTCCATTTCAGGGCTTCAAAACTGCATTCTCCCCGTGTTTGTTATATATACCTTGGTAAATGATTTTCAGGACTCTTTCAAGAGTAAATAGAAGATATATTGAAGCAGATAAATATTGGTCATTCTTTTCATAATAGGCAATAAAGTCCCGTACCTCAGAATTGATACATACTTGTGTTTCAGTTCATTTCTATTAAAAACTATGATCAAGTTCATTTATTCTATAGATTTGTCATTTTTCATATACACTGATATTTTTTTCATTCTTTGTAAACTGTTGATAGGTCAATGTTCATTAAATGTTCATGACTATTTACTATAGGTCAATGTTCTAGATCCTTCACGAGATTAGTTTGCGAGTTAATGCAAATTTAATTCAACATAGGCTCTTACGAGGTTTCAAGAATTTTCAAATTTATCTGGAAAAAACTATATAAGCAAGGAATTTCTTAAAACTTTTTAAAATTATTCACTGGTATTAAAGCTCTGTGACAATCATAAGTCGCGGGATCTGAAATAAGATATTCGATTAAAAGGAAAAGTATGTCAAGCTGCTCAAGATTATGATACATAAACGAGGCTACTCCGCTTTTCAAGCCTACCATTTAGATCGTTGTTCGCCAGCAGAGTGCGAAAACTAATGTTACTCCCCAAGGCCATAGACACATAAGTTTCTAAAAACGGCGGCCATGTAGATGCTCTTAGTCAGTTAACATTAAGCGAATGAACGAAGGACGATTCGTTCCTTAGGGTGAACAAAATATCGATTGGAAATGGGAGCTAGCATTAATATGCAAGCTCTATGATTGTAATAGGGTGCTCATCTTTGTTGGCAAATCGCTCTTCAAGAGTTATTAGAACCTTATCTAACTATGGCCTTGCTACGTCCCATTTTTTTTTTTTCAATAAATGTAGTTCCAATAGATGGGTGCATTGATTTATGTTTTCTTTCTTTCCAATTTCAATTAAAATGATTTGCTTTGAGCTATTCGGTGGTGTAATACTTTTTCAGACACATCTTTGCTTTCCGTATAAAACGAGAGAATTTTAAAGACATTATTCTGATAACGTCGGAAGGAACCTAAAAAAGTTTCAACTGTTTACGCGATATTATGCGCAAACAGTTTAACATGCTGAGCTTTGATTACAATGCTACCAACTTGAAAAAAGCAAAATGCAACGTTGCCGCGAATAAAGTGTAAAAGAGCACGTAATATGTTCGTTTATATTATAGTGACATAATGGTTTACTACATGTGACTTATCCCAAGTGATCTTTCGTACTTGTATTTTGAAGAAGTATTATCTTCACAGTTACGACATACTGTAAATTTAATGATTTTGTTTCCTGTAAGTTGCAATCCAGGTACAGTTAAATGAAAAGTTTAAAAATTCATAAATTATTTTTCATAATTTACAACCATGTATGCTAATTTAAAATGTTGAAACAAACTCTCAAAGCCCTCAAACAATTTTGAAACAAACTTTTATTATACGAGTGTGTAATCTAATCATAATATTCCGTAATGGTGAATTTCATGAACTGTACAATGTCCATTAACTTTTGACAAGATCTTACGGGAAATATAACCTTAAAAACGTGTCTGAGGTTTCCAATTACTTCATCTTTCACTGATTCCTTTCCGAGATTACATAATTCAAAAATTTCATATAGATAAAACTCATTTATTTAAAAAGGAATACGTGAGGTCTGACGAAAGAAAGCGTCTGATAAAAAATAAACAATATTCGTAGGAATTTGTACGCGAGTTACGTAATGATCCATTGTGTAAGATCATGTATTATAGTCATTTATAACAGTTTCGCACTATTCATAACTGTAGTGATGTCTCATTTACATAATTTTTTTGCTAAATACGAAACTTAATGAAACTGGCCTACCACTGGCCTACCACTTGAAGATATGGGGAAAGTAATATGTGCAGGTAAATAAAATGGTCTTGAAACATAAAAATAAACAGTCTAATTTTCCATGCACGGGTTGACGTAGTTTAACGTTAATAATAATAATAATAATAGCGTATGGGTCTCGACTCCCGTTAATTGTGGTCCATTTTTCGACCCTTTGGGTTGAGCCATATTCGCAATTTAGACGTTCTATCATCTTCCGCTGCCATCTGGTAGAACATTTTTCGCCGACAGAATCAAATTATGTTCAAGAGATCTTTTACATGCAGTATAATCATATAATCATACTACATGCCATGTATGGATTTTTCCAAAACCCTAAATCCCTAAAAATCCAACGACCTCGATCGGGTTTGAACCCGCGCAACTCACCCATCGGCGCCGATACCAAGTTTAACATTAATTTTTTCCGAATCCTTTTGTGCGAAAGTTGTTTAGGCGTTCAGTGAACGCAGCGTAATAAAAAATCCGTACTGAAATGAATCATTATACTTCCATACCCATCAGATTTTGATTTTTGAGTGTTCAATTCATTGTGGCAAGCTATAAAATTCTAATATTATACTTTTTTTTCGAATACAAATTATCACTTACTTCTTTTTTCTCAACGATCACTATTTTTTCCATGTAAGTATATAATATACCATAATCTATTTTCGAAATTTTTGGCAAAAGTACTCCTAATACTTGAATTGTATTAGTTAAAATTTTAGAAAATTATTTTCTGAGTCGACAAAGATACTATCAATTAAACGAAGATGTTTTCTTTTGTAAGTTTCGTTGTCTGTGAATAACTTTTTTATACTACATGCATTAATTAAATATGTTCATTTGAATAAGGGTCGATTAATAAGGGTAGTCAGAAAGAACTAAGTATCAATTATTAAATATTTAGACTTATATACAATTGGTACAACACCACACCTCCAGGACTTAAAAAAACTCACGAGAAACAACGTTGAAATTCGATATAACTTTCTCCATCGTCTGACGAAGAGTAACACTACAAAAATAAATGAAGAGGGGTGTTCTTTCGAATTTTAAGTGGAAACCCTAACTTATTGTAGCAGATTTTGATTGAATATCAATTAGAAATCTTTTTGGTTCTTCAGTAATTGGTTTTTAGGAATCTCTTTTGATTTATTGCTGTTGACGCTACAATCGGATGAATTTTTTTGAAACGATTGCATTTAATGAATGAGCTCTACTATGAGTTTTCAAGGGAACATAGTAAACTTCAAATGAAATATCAGTCATGTAGATGTAATACATACAAATTACACTTTCTAGACACAAAACTAAAAAAATAAATTGGAGTCGCTTTTGAAAAATTTCCGGATTGTACTTTGATCTTTATACCTTGAAGTGCCCTGAACTTAACAGTGAAAGAAATTTGCATCTACTGGAAGCAGATACTACTCTACATGTGAAATTAGAATGAAACTGACTTCTCTATTTCGTCAGAAAATTTGCGCACTGTATTTAAATGACTTTCGTACACGAAGAATATTTCCGTAAAAACATTACGATTATTTTTTAAGACTTTTCGTGCCCTGATTTTATGAGAAAGTAATACGTTTTAACAATTTTAAAATTGGATACACGCCAACGTTTCAGTCATCTTTATTTTCATCAGGGTTACAACAAGATTTGTGTATCTTCCAATGTGTTTTAATAAATCATTTAATTAACATTTTATGAAGACATAGCGAATCACCAGGAAGGGTGCGGCTCATGAGAAAAACCCTGGAATGTAATGAGGCGAGTGTTTGTCAATACTATGTATTCGTGAAATATGATCTAAATAATTGATTAGAACATGTTGTAAGATGTACAAAACTTGTTGTAGCCCTGATGAAGGTCAAACTAAAAATGGCTGAAACGTTGGCGTGTTAAAAAATAGAAATTATTATTAATTACCTAAACGCACTTTGTAATAGTAGAATTGTTACTAAGGTTAAAAATATGAATTACAAGGTGGTAATACGTTTTAGTTGCATAGGTTACCACATTTAGAATGGTAGGAAAGAGTATGAACAATGTATGATCTCACACCTTACGAAATGCACTTCAATACTCTATTGTTAGTCTTTACTATATTATTTTTCTTGTGCTCCATGTACGAAAATAAGTTTTGGCAATGCTTTCAAAGCATACAAAGCTTGTCAGCAAACTAATGATCGCTTGCTTTGGCTCGCAAGTTTTGGCATCGACTACCTTCAAGTAAATATGGTGTTGAACTTCTTAATCAATCACAAAATTATTTATTTTTTTGTTTAATTATGAGTTCAAAATAATGTGAGGTGTAAGTTTAACCGAAAGGGAAGATTTTGTAAATCAAATCACGAAATAATGACATAATATAAATCCTTCTAATGATAATCTGATTAAATGCTAAAAATATTGGTCAGTTATATTTAGTTTCTATTTATTCTGAGATCTCTGTTTCTACAATAGTGGCAACAACATTGTTTCCAAAACAAGAGCACGCCACTTTTCTATTTTACAGATTTAATAGTTATGTCTGATAGTAAGAGATATTCTTGAAGGAAAGGATCATACTATGGTTCAAATTTAGAATACATGTAAGAAGGATAGATTGGCTGAATAATATAATACTAATTGCAAAAATTGAATGTAACTTACATTCTGTGTGATTTTATGAACGCTCCTTTTATTTTGCAAGACTTTTATTTTAACTTGAAATGAATAGATGAAAAATATAAGGATAGAAAATCATCAACACGTCTCGTAATGCTCGAAAGTACGATTCTCGTGTGATTTGCTCCGTCCGACTAAATAAATAAATGACTTTATTCTTCCGCCTAACCACTTTAAAAATATTTACGATATCATTACAAAATTAGTTTGAATGGGAGGGTATTTGCTATATCTACTAGGAAGAAGAATGCTACGAGGAAGAGGAACGCCAAACTTCTGGAACATTTGCGCATTAATGTAAAAACTAGCAGAACCCGTGGGATTTAATCACACGGAAAAGTAACATTCTGTTTACGATAATACGGAGGTTTAATTTCATTTAGGTCATCTTTCACCACTCTGTAAATATCTGCCGAGTATTTGCCTAGCGGGTACCTAACCGAGTTTTTACTAACCAATCTATAAATCTTGCTGTGGATCAAGTTGTTGGTAAAGTTGTTGTTGCCAAGTTGTTGTATCGCGAGAATTAACGATGAAATGCTTACGAAAGACGAGAACGTAGAAGGTAATGACGCGGTTTGTTTACAAAACACTACATAGTGCCAAGCAAAATATCACAACGCAAGCTTGTGTTTCATCGAGGAAGGAAGTCGGAGGAAACATTATTTGAAAAATAGTCAAGAAAAGGACGATTCTGCAATATAAAAACATCAATCACTTGTCAATTAATATATTTCAAATCCAAGTTGCATGCCTCGTGTGACATTACCATAACAAAAAAAGTTCACTAGCTTTAACTATTTGGGTTTTTAAATTCTGTTTCTCTTTACTGATGTTTTTTTTTTGGTATTTATTTTCAAGGCCATTTAAAGTAACATGTTTTGAAAGAATGAGGTAACAGATATAATAAAAAAGAATTAAAGGTTATCCAGGTTGTAAATAATATTACTGGCAACCTCTACGGCGTCCATATTTGAAGTTCACTCACCTCAATAATGCCTATTCGCTCACCTATAGACCGATTAAAATTACCTCTCCGATAGCGATTGAACTTATCGAGCAGCGCCGTTCGAGTGTAAATAGCTTCGAGGAGCAGCAGGGAGAACAGGTGGAGCGTATCGCTGCGAAGTTGTTAGTCACAGTGGGATCGTCCTGCGATGGGACGAAAGAAACGCGGTGTTCTGAAAGCAAATGCTTCACATTTTTTAACTTTGAATGATAATATTTGAGATTTTTTTCTCATTTCGCATTTTTTGCAAATAAAATGTGTTCTGAGATTAAGACGCGCTTTATCATATACACCAAACATTCGAGGCATGGTAAGAGAAAAAAAATAGCAGTTTAAGTATATAGATAGCATCTTATTTCTCGAATCAAATTTGTGATATGCTTAATTCTCTTACTGTACTTGCAAATTCTATTTTTTTCTGTATTAAATACCAGTGATAAAGAATTATTTGTGAAGGAGATTTTTAAGTGTATTAAATTGTTTATTAAATTAGTGGATAATTAAAGTTGTTTCTTCTGAGAAGAAAATTGTATGAAAATATCATTTAATTTTATTCATTCTAATATAACTAACGTGACAGTGTTTAAATCCCATCATTAATTCGATAACGAATACA
Source organism: Laupala kohalensis (assembly GCA_002313205.1). Taxonomy (NCBI): domain Eukaryota; kingdom Metazoa; phylum Arthropoda; class Insecta; order Orthoptera; family Trigonidiidae; genus Laupala; species Laupala kohalensis. Next base: position 110,498 of record NNCF01125876.1, on the reverse strand, counting down.
TGGGGTTCGTCTCTATGTGAGATGTCAGGCCGATACTTCTGCAAGTAGCGCTCTCGTGCTCTGGAGCAGCGGTCGCCAAACTTTTTGACCTCACGGACCAGTAAATTCATAATTTAAATCCCGCGGACCATTAATACGATTTTTAAAGTGTTAAATATATTTATTAAAAAAATGTGATCTAAGAAAACAAAATGTGTCTAGTTAATAAAATAAAACTATTAATTGTAACCAAATTATGAAAGCTTTATTAATAAACCATAATAAAATAAACAAAAACTGTAAAAACAAAACAATTAAAAAATGGTTTAAGTATATCAAACTTTTAGCATTATACAATACTAGTGTGATGGATGTTCCTGCTTACTTGAAATAAGATTGTCGATATTTATAAATAATAAATAAATTTTATTGTCAAAAAACAGTAAAAACTGCGTATTTGGTTCCAATGTTGTTACTGCAAGACTGAGAACTGCATTTATTTCAAGCTGAGATCGGTACCGTGTTTTAATGGCTGTGACAGATGAAAAGGCCTTTCCACATAAATAAGTTGTGGAGAATTGAATCAGAATTTTCATCGCCTGTTCACTAAGAAAGGGGTATTCACTTTTTATGGAAAGCCAAAACTGAGATCTTGATAAGGATGAATGAAATTTAAATTTGAGAGTTTCGTCGGACGATAGGTCGATGAGGCTTTCTTTTAGATGCATGCTTAAATTATTATCCTGAATTTTCCTAGAAAATTTCCATTATTAAGAGACCCTATCTTCTCACCTGTGCCCGGAAGCGGAAGATTGTTGCATGCCAAAACCAGAATCACATCTACGATTCTTTGAAATAACAACTTAAAAGGCGTTCAGTTTCCTTATCCATACCATATTGATTAATTTTATCTATTGTTGAAGATAAATTTAATCTTTTAAGTGTATCTTAAAACATAACTTAACGTGATGAGTAAGTATATTCCACATTCTCTGGGGACCAGCGAGACCACCACTTTGGCGACCTCTGCTCTGGAGTGAGAGTTAGAACAAATCTTCGAGGCTCCGTAAAGCGAGAGTCCTGATAGAGAGCGTGGCGAAAGACAATCTTCCCTTACCGGACATTAACCGAGTAGTGCTATCTGGCCGGTAAAGACGCTAGTGAATAATAGAGGTAACCTTGTTAATAATGTTTTATCTGGATCTATGGCGGATATTACTTCCCCATTTGCCAGTTGAAGGCAAATTTCACTCGGTTTCATATTTAGCATTAACAATGTAAACATGACATCAGGACAGATATAAACAATATTGTAGGGAACTGTACTTGAGTTACGTGATGCTACGTGGTATATTATTTTATACTATTCATATCAGCTCAGTCAGGCGTATGAGCGCTGTCAATTTTTAAATGCAAGTATTCAAGTAACACCCTTTTCAAATAAATGAGTCAAGTATCTTCTTGTTTTATATAATTTTTAAATTGTTATATCTGAAAGAAATGAGATATGAAATAATAGCAAACCTCAGACACACGATATATGGTAACCTTGTCCGTCGTAATTACATGTGATAACAGCAAATGGTTAAACTTGAATGAAACATGAAACATCATAAGAACTGAACAATGATGTAGGACCTAACATATTATAAAATTGCATTTGTGTTTTAAGAGTTACAAATCGCTTTTCACTCTTCAACAGAAGTATGCTCGGTTACTAAGATTGAATATAAAAGGAAAATATTATATATATATATATAATATTGCGTCGATGAAGCATAATTTTACATTTAACTTGACTCTCAGAAACCTCTCATTTTTGGAGCATTTTGAAGTTTCATAATATGTTCTTGCAGTGTATAAAACCTCTGCAAGTATAAAACACTAACAAATCAATTTATGCTACTGCGGGAAACCTGTACAAAAATACGATTATGTTGGTTTTCTGTAGTAACTTATCTCTGCTTATGATTTAATATAGTTTCGTGTCGTTAATTAATAATTTCAACCTATGTAGTTTGCTTATAATGTTGCATGTGTTAATTAGCGGACTATGATGACTAGAGTAAGGTTTCAATTCCGTAACTCCAATTTTGCTTTGAACCTAATTTTGCGCTCAAATTATTGGAGAACAAGTAATTATGCCACGCATGTATAAACACCTTTTAGAAATGTGATATGAAACTTCAGAATTGGTCTTGAATCATCTTCATTTCTCGAATTAGGTAAAATAATGATAAAACTAGGAGTAATTTAAATCCATTGAAGAAAAGTATGCACAGTAACACTCAGAATTAGTTGACATTCGTTTTCACACAATTTATTTCCATCCAAATAGTTTTGCTCACGCATTAAGTAGTATTCCTCACAAGCACATGATGATGTATATGTTTGTTTAATGATTTTGTACTATTTTTTAATGACAACTATATTTTTGAAAACACCTCAATATTATCAATTGTTTTTGTATTTTAAAATTGTTAAGTCATTTCACTCATCAATACCCATTCTTTTCTACATTACATTTTATTTAAGTTAAAAAATTATTGTTTGAAATAAGAGGAATTGTGTTTTTATTTGAAAACACGATATAATTCTGATACTTAAATTAATATAGAAATTACATAACTTGCGAAAACATTAATTTTTTTCGTAATTTTTCCAATGAATGAGAATCACCTTCATTTGGTGTAATACGCTACAATACTTAAAACCTAAAAGAAGACAAAATTGTGATGTAAGGTACTCGGTGGAATGTTTAAAATTATGTCTTTCTTGCGTGTATTCTTGTGAAATACCTCTCGAACCTTACTTATTTATATTATTCAACCATTCAACTTCCGTAAAGAAATAAATCTTAACATTCAATATATTAAATAGAAAAATGTTTTCTTCGAGCTTTTATTTCTTACAAGCCAGTATTATTGTTATGAACTGGCTAGGTAAACGTTTTTTGGATGAGTTGATGCTTTTAATTGATGGTGTACTTAGTAATGAAGTATGATTCAAATCTATTCATAACAATGCCATTATTATTACACTAGAAATATTTTTAATGTAATAAGGAGTATAATATAAAAAAAGGAGTGTGAGTAAACTCGTAAATAATTAAGTATTTTGCCCTATTGCGCTCAGTCAATATGTTTTCCAATAGAAGTTATGAGAATGCTTACTCTTTCAAATTGTTTACTAAGAATATTACAGGTGGTGCATAATTGTGATGATACACAAAGAACATAAGGAAGCGATAATATGTCGAAGTTGCATCTTACATATTTACACTACCTGACACAATGCATAGGTAATGTTACGGAAGGAACATCACTGCTCAGCGACATTTGACCCGGCACAGCTGCATGGTTGTATGCTCACGTGGGTTTAATAGCGGACAGAAAATGACAACCTGACTACGAGTATGCAGACGCTGACTCATCCAATGTCAGCTCGAGTTGTCTTCTTGTATTCCGATTATTTCTCGCGTGCTGCGGTGTCGTAATATTATGATGCACTAGCGGAAATGAGTACAGCGAGGATTACAGCAGATTTACTGAGATGAGCTTCTTACCGCAATGATCGCGTTTATCTCGAAACTAGTGTCGTATATCTTGAATCACTTTCATTCTTTGTAGTGGGATGTATCAGAAACCCTACAAAAAAAACTCTCCGATTCATTGAATTTAGAATCTTCAATTATCGACAGAGGAATTACAAAAGAAACATAAAGCACACATACATATTTACTTCTAAATTAAAAATCATTTTTACAATTTTGCTAACAACATTTGCAAAAGAGTCTTCATGTAGGCAATTGTTGTATTTTAAATTACACTGTTTCAATTCATCATACTCGGAAAAGAAGTATTTACGTGTTACTACCTTGCCAATCATAGTAAATATAATCTTTTTAGTGGTAAAGGGCTATCATTTTTTGCAGATTTTGGAAGCAATGAAGTGTTTATTGAGCAAATTGTAGCGTTATTTAAATTCTAAAATTCTAAAAGAATAAAGTTTTTTATTAAATACTTAAACGTTTATAGCAAAACACTGCCAAAAATTTGGCTACCTATATAAAGTATATAATTTGTCTCTCTCTTTTTAAATTAAGACGAATTTTGTATTAATTAAGTTTTGTTAGTAGAAAACTATGCAACCCAAACTAAAAGAAATTCAACGAAATACAAATGACAATAAATTAAAATCAATTCCAGAGGTTTTTGTGAAGAACTGTTATTTTTAATTTTCATTATTTTATATAGATTGAACTTAATAAAATCATTATATCACAGAAAGTAAACTTTTTTAGCATTTACAAACCTCAAACAAGATTTTGAGAAAACTGGAAACTATTTTTCTTTATTTTATTCTCAAAGTAAATACATTTTTGGGGTCATTCACATAGATAACTTCCCATTCACTTCAAGCTTTTTATTTCGAGTCAGTACTCGAATCTTCATTCTCATTAATCAATTCTCAAGGCATAACATTCATAAAAATTTTCATTACATTTACAGTATCACCACTACATCTCTCAGATTTAATAAATATTGTTTGTTAATGTAATTATTCCCAGAATTGATAAACCTGTTTTTTATTTCCACCTAAATATATTTAGAAATGTTAATGAAAAAAATGTACAATTTGCTAGTACATGACGTGTATTGTTAAGTATTTTGTCAATTTTTGCATGTTTTGTATCAATTATCAAATGTTATAAAAAATATATATTCGAGTTTGAAGAATGAAAAGTCCTATTGATTGGAGATTTTTAAATACTTTAACTCAGCTATTTATTCTTAATGCAACCGGGGGTCAGGATCTGGAAAGAGCAAAATAATTTTACTGAAAAGAAATTAAATTCTGACAACAATAATGATTAACTTTATCATAAGTCCCATAAAAAAACGTGAAACCCCCTGAAGTAAAATAAATAATTCGTAGCAGTTGTAGTACGTACCGATGTCAGTATAGCATTGTGCTGTAGGCCTATTACTATATCAAACTCGCGACGGTTGGAGCCCCTATCCCCTGTAATTGCCTAAATTTTAACTCAAATTGTGTGAAATGTTTAACCATTCAAACTACTGTCTCAGGTAATCTACAGTTATGTGGAATAATAATGTAGTTAATTTTATCTATCATTAACCAATGGTAGTATAATTATTTTTTTATTAAAGTGATAGTGATATTGTGGAAAAGGTCAGCGAACATTTTAAAATGTGTAAAATATTATTTATGTAAGAGACTCAAGACATTCGGCACATTTATTATTAACTATTTCCAATCTTAAAATGTCGTCAGAGTCCATCATAGGAACATTTTCGTCGCAGTCAGAAGATGATTCATATATATATATATATATATATA